>JAQJVL010010467.1:0-12238 GCA_035578905.1 Stictocephala bisonia
TTTTTTCTAAGTTTGCAAGTAGCTTTAACACTTTAAGTAGACTTATGGAATAGAGTATCTTAACGATGGAGCTCAGGAATGTAAGTGACTATTGAATGATAAGAAAGAGGTAGACTTCAGTGGAACAATTACATTGATATTCTATGTAACATTTATAATGAAGTAACACTATATTATAAAGACGTGTATTTTCATTCAATAATTTTAAATTAGAAGTTAATAATATCTTAATTAATTTCATTTACTAATATAATAATAATTTAAATTATTATTATTTGGGGACGCTTGTAGTTATGTTACGTTTTTTACGATTTCTTTTCGTCTGATAATTTATTAGATGAATGACATCATTCTAATTTACGAATTTTTACAAAATTTTGAAAAATACTCATTTCTCAAAATTAGATTTACACATACTTTGTTTAAAATGAAGTAAATATTTTTGATAAACTTATTATTATATATTATCAATTATTTTTCTTTTAACATTTCACTGTACGTAATTTATTTTAAAAAGTAGTTGAAACAACATGTATCATTGTAATGATTACATTATCATTATAATAATATGAGTACTATAATGCTAACTTTAAAAGAATGAGGATTTACCTACGTAAGTGTACTTTGGTAATAGCAAGTAATTTCATGCTAGTAGAACGGTAGATGTGATAGGAACTGTGGCGTAATGGAAATAGACGAGAAACAATGGAGGTTAGATAATGTAATGACGTACTTAGTAGCTGTTATAGGAAGGATATTCAAACTAACTGTATTAAAACACGACATATAAATCGTAAAATGATTAAAAGTATAAATAAATATACTCCACAATAAGTTAATCGAGGTTCATATGAGCAAGGTTTCATATGGAATTTATAATGGTTTTACAATCAAGTGCAGTACAGATACCATATATTACATTGCAATTCAATTAAGTTATATAGCTTGAACTTCTCATTTTAAACTAGTACAGCTTTAGATCAAATGAGTAGGGAACTTCATTAAACATTACGTAGGAGTTAATTAACAGGTTACACGACTTAGGACTTACAAACGGTTAATCCTGTATATCCTGTTTACTGTCTGTCAGGACTAACCACTAACGAGGCTCCTACTGTTGCTGGATCAACCTAATGAGGAATTAGCCAAGCCTGGGGGGGGCTCATCTTGTAGGTCTGTTTAGTTAATTGCCTTAAGGAACCGCGTGACTGTGGCTTTGGTCAACCTAGCAGTAGCAGGGTCCAGTGGTGGTCTATTAAGACACCGCGTGACTGTGGCCTTGGATAACCTAGCAGTAGCAGGGTTCAGTATTAAGACACCGCGTGACTGTGGCCTTGGTCAACCTAGCAGTAGCAGGGTCCAGTGATGGTCTACATATTGTAATACGACGATATGTCAAACTTATGAGTACTGTCGACGCAGAAATTATGTGCACCCGAGTTTGAAGGCTGTTTACTAAAAAGCTTTGAGACATATGAAAAATCCAATTTCACGACGGTTTTTCTTGTTTGATTGTACGTTATGACATACGACTTTTAACATTTAGTTTTGTTGGCTTCCAGCGGTTATAAAACTAATTATTTGGTCTTGTTATAATTCTTATGTCCTGTAAGTTACGACACATTATTATTAGTTATTATAAGTTATTATTATAAGTTTAAATTCTAAAATACATAAAAATTATCAATAACATTGTTATCAACCTCCTATAAAGTATAAATGATATACATAAACGGTTTTTTGAGTAATAATGGTGTGAACTGTATGTACAATGAAAACTTGTTAACATTCTGGTACTTTTTTGTTCTAACTAGGAAAAATTTGCTAAAACTTGTGATACATTTTAAAATTCATATATCATAATGTAAAAAAGATGTATTTCAACAAGATTTTAAAATAAATTACGTACTATTTAATTTTGGAAAAACAATAATTTATTATATATTGCACTTAGTTTGGAAAAGTATAAAATTAGTTTTAAACAAATAATCTTAAACCAAGTTAAAGAAATGAGTAGTTTTCAAAATTTTCTCAATTTGTTGTGAGTGGAAACAATATAAATTATAAAATTATCTAATAGATAATCAGACGATACATAATGTATGGGAGGAAAATACGAGACATATTTTGAGTGGATAGAGTCGCTTCATTAAGTTTATTTGTGTTTGACTTGCTGTATGACAATACGGGCCATAATTTATTGGTGTAAGTGCGCATATTTTGTTTAGTTTTTAGTATTATTACAGCACTGTCGGCACTAGTGGCGCAGTGCTGTAACCCAGCTACTTGGGGACAAAGTGTATGGGAGATTGTAGGTGATAGGTTCCATGCTCGGTTCTCTTAATACCGACACGGCGTCCACTCAATGGTTGCCATCAACGTAGACACTACTAGAGAAGTCTGGAGTGTCCGTGTTGAATGGTAGTCAAGGTTCAGATGTTGTGTAAGGGAGAGAACTAAGTGTCAGACTTGTCAGTTAGCTGAAAATCAGACCAACACTACGTGGTTCGGATTCCACATAAAGCTGTAGGTCCCATAGTTGCCCTGGCTATTGGGATATTAATAAACAGTCCTTTCTGAGCTAAGTCAAGCTCAGATAGTAACAATGACTACACTCGTTTATCTACACTCATTCTTCCTCCTATTCGCCCATATCTCTACGAATGGCATCTTAGAGATGAATAATGAATAATATTATCAATTATTTATTCTTAAGCACGTAACACTAACTTAAATGATCATAAAAACTTAGCTTAGTTGATACTTCACATATTTCATTTTAGGGTTACCAATGCACAGTGTAACAAACACTTATTCTTTGGTTGGGCTACTAAAACGTATCTGGCACGTTTATTTAATAATTTCAATAATTTAAGGTAAGTAATTAATTAATGACAAAGTATCCCTCATTTATTTTACTTTTCAAATTCTTACTGTATGACACTTAAAATAAAATATTTTTATTCAATGATCAGTGTCATTTATAGCAAAATGATAGTATTCCATAAAAACAGTGTTGCACTGATTTATAATTAACGTTAATATATAATTTACAATCAATTACATTATTACTCTTATAACTAAACATAAGTTTAGTTTCTTCATACAACAGAAGAATGCTAAGTATTTTTGATAAGTAGTTATAATAAAACATTAATACTACTTTGGAAATATTTCTATTATATATAATAATTGAAATTATCCTGTAAACAATTTAAAAGCAATATTCGAGTGTTATAGAAGTCAATTTAATAATGAAATTAGTATGTATAGTTTTTATAAAGCCCGTTTTTTAGTGTGTTTAAACATGCTTATCTTTAGCCTGCAACATTGCAATTCAAACGTAAAGCTTATCAAAGTATTACCATTGATTTTACTATATAAAATGCATAGTAAAATCAATGGTATTACATTTTGAGGCTGACAATTCGGTGCTTTAACTTTACCTGCTTTTTATTTCTTTATTACGTAACACTTTATTAAAATACAAGTTTCGTTAGTTAAATAATTCATCCTTTTTTACATAATAATATATTCAATTTTTAAAGGAATAAATTTATTTTATTTTTCTTGTAACTTTTTTACATTGAATTAATTAATATCCTTTGAATTATTTTATCTTTGAAAATATTTAATAAATCATCCTTGAAATAAGCACTACTCTTATAAAAATTATCACATTGTAAAATGTTCTTATTTTGTTTAAAGATGTTAAACAAAATGCTTACCAATGTAAATGGATAGTGAAATATTTGTATAGACTGAGATTTTGTAAGGACCTAATTTAAGTGTTTAAAATGTGAAATTATAATGTAATGTTGGCAGTTAATTTAATTTTATGCTGTATGTCTAATATAGATTGATTTAAAAAATAAAAATAAGTTGCACCTTCCCCTCTTAACTTTGATGTTATTTTTAATATTTTTAATCAGTTTTTGGAAAACATCCTGGATATGAGGGGCTACATAATTATTTCTAGTTTATATATTTTTGATCGTCAGAAGCCGAGGGGCGATGTGTAAAATACAGCTTTAAATAGCTCTTACAGTCGCGTAATAGACCACTTGAAAGGACATTGTAAGATTAGAAAAACACTTAATTTTTTTTAAAATTTAACCACCCTAAGAAAAGACGGCCCCAAACCTATGATGATTGAACAGTAGGTTGCAGCCCCTCCCCTTAATTGTATTGTTTTTTTAGATATATTTATTTTGTTTTTCTGTAATCCTCTTGTGTATGAGGGGTTACTTTAATGTGCGTGTTCAAACATTTTTAAGCGTTGGGGGTGGGGGGAGGGATGGAGGTCAGGAGTCGTGTAGGGAAGTTTTAGTCGTTTAATACCTTTTTCAAAGACATTGTTTGGACTACAAAAAAATACACAACAATTTTAATCTGATCCCCCACTCCTAAAAAATGTTGGGAGAAAGTTAAAAAGTTTGAACTTAAAAATTTAAAATATATATTTATAGACTTAGACACATTTTCAGTTACTCACTCTCTCTACCCACTTAATGCCCAACTTTTTGAAAGCTTATTTTATTTCGTAAGCTTAAGCGGTCGGTGTCGTTACTAATAACTAAAGCTTCCGGTAATGACCATGTCAAGGTGTTATCTACAATATTTACATCACCAAACGTTTCACCCATGCTGTGATGTGCCACCTTCAGTGGTATCTATTACATTTGGCTAGCAGTATTCATTAAATATTTTGTTTAACACTGTTAAACAGAATTTATGTTTACTAATGTTAATGAAAGATTTGTATAGACTAAGATATTGTGCGTTGACATGGTCGTTTCCAGAAGCTTTAGTTATTAGTAATTTGAAAGTTACTGTAGAACTTATTGGAATTTAAAAACCAATTTGAATTTATGTACCACTCTCATCCAACAAAATTGCCAAATTCAAACTTCAAAAAGTTTAGGTTGAGGGATTGTTCAAATTTTAAATCACTCTATATGAGGCGTTTTTAATAAATAAAAAATGGCATTGTTAACAAATAATGGTTTCTTCATGTCATACACATAACGTGGTATCCAAATACATTTACGTTTATTTCATTATATTTTGTCCCCATTAAGTGATAATAACATACTTAGTAGTTCCAATATTTAATGTATTCCTGAATTAAGTCATATTTTCATAACTGTTATATATCATAACAATTATGATGTATAGATGTCAAAATACGTGAAGTAAAACTGCAATAGTTTTACACCATAACTATTTTATAGCTTGGTTGTTACATCTGAAGGTTAATATGCAGATGTAATGATGTGTGTAATGACTGTTGGACTAACACCGCCCTTTGTTGGTAATGATGTGTGTAATGACTGTTGGACTAACACCGCCCTTTGTTGGTAGTGATGTGTGTAATGACTGTTGGACTAACACCGCCCTTTGTTGGTAATGATGTGTGTAATGACTGTTGGACTAACACCGCCCTTTGTTGGTAATGATGTGTGAAATGACTGTTGGACTAACATCGCCCTTTGTTGGTAATGATGTGTGTAATGACTGTTGGACTAACACCGCCCTTTGTTGGTAATGATGTGTGTAATGACTGTTGGACTAACACCGCCCTTTGTTGGTAATGATGTGTGTAATGACTGTTGGACTAACACCGCCCTTTGTTGGTAATGATGTGTGTAATGACTGTTGGACTAACACCGCCCTTTGTTGGTAATGATGTGTGTAATGACTGTTGGACTAACACCACCCTTTGTTGGTAATGATGTGTGTAATGACTGTTGGACTAACACCACCCTTTGTTGGTAATGATGTGTGTAATGACTGTTGGACTAACACCACCCCTTGTTGGTAATGATGTGTGTAATGACTGTTGAACTAACACCACCCTTTGTTGGTAATGATGTGTGTAATGACTGTTGGACTAACACCACCCTTTGTTCGTAATGATGTGTGTAATAACTGTTGGACTAACACCACCCTTTGTTCGTAATGATGTGTGTAATGACTGTTGGACTAACACCACCCTTTGTTCGTAATGATGTGTGTAATGACTGTTGGACTAACACCACCCTTTGTTCGTAATGATGTGTGTAATGACTGTTGGACTAACACCACCCTTTGTTCGTAATCATGTGTGTAATGACTGTTGGACTAACACCGCCCTTTGTTGGTAATGATGTGTGTAATGACTGTTGGACTAACACCGCCCTTTGTTGGTAATGATGTGTGTAATGACTGTTGGACTAACACAGCCCTTTGTTCGTAATGATTAGTCCAAAACCACCATTTTGCCTACTGGCGAACGTTTAGTAAACCAATTACATCGGAACAGGATGAGGGCATTTTATTTGTCAAACATCACCATTCAAATTTCTAAATGGACTTTAGCCCAAAAAACATTCCTTTAAGCACTTTGGACGTGAATGTTTTGTAAAATGTCTTTTAAATTCAAGCTTCAATATTCACGAGCCATATTCTGTACCATCTAAAAGTAAAACCACTTAGCTTGGGAAACATAAACATCATCAACATGGGAGAAGATTATAACTAGGTTTAACTTTTGAAGATTCTTTTTAATTATTTTTAAAGTCAACATATTTGATACAGTCAGCTTCATATTTATATTCTATTTTCTCAATATTTATACTTATGTAAACATATTACATTTGAAAATATATGCATGGAAATTAATATTTTGTGTGTAAACGAACCTATACTATGCAGAAGCTCCATTGTTAGGACCAACCTTTATTGCTAAACCTGTATAGTTTCGTATGAACATTTTATGGACTTGAAACAAAAAATAAAAAAAAGTGCTAGATACTAAAGACATATAATTTATATAAAATGTAAAAAATATATTTATGGTTATATTGTTTTGTGGTATATTGCTATTTAAATATCTTGAACCAAATTTATTAATTATTCAGGGTTGATAATTGAAATGAAAAAATACTTTTAAGATTGTAAACTTTCGTATGGTTTGGGATTTGTCTATTACTAAGACCCATTCATTTTAGCCTCCTGAACTGAGCAATTGTAATGTAGGAGGTTTAGGTACATTGAGTCATCATTAATTAATGGAGTCCCATCTGGTATACTCGAGTTTCGACACATTTGGTGTTATTGTCAACATCTTGGAATTTATATCGATAATCCTTTTAAAAGAACATTTTAAGAGCTACAGTCAATTATAAAAATATCAAATGAAATAAAACGAACTTAAAGACCTTAGGCATGACTCTGCAAGCTCGTAGACAACTTTATTTTGAGATTCCACATGTTACAAGCATTTATAATTCATGATTCAACTACACATCCATTGACTCACCGTTATATATTACAGGAACGACCGGATTGATAATGTCAGTAATAAAAATATATGAAATAGAAATAGACAAAAACGTTTTACAATATGAAACTTTTAAAAGTATACTATTAAAATACGTACACGTTATCTTAGATCTGAGTTTCAAAGCCTGCTTAAAACTGGATAAAAAACTATCACCAGATTGCATAATTAACCATATTTATGAATCCGTTGTCCTTGGGTTAAACTGAGACAAGGGTCATGAATATTTAATTATAGGTAATTTACAAGAACGATGATACAATCGATCTTAGATCGATGATGATTTATTAGTAATTATTGTGATTGATATTTCAACTCGTAAAACGTTCTACGGTCAATTTAGTTTAACTAGGGTTAAACTTCTTGTTTCAGATAAAGTTAGTATTCCGTTCCAGGACACTCACTGTGTTACAGTGGCAAACTAATTTACTTGACTGGATTCACTTTGAATAACAATTGGCAGAATAATATTGTTACACAATACTTGACCGATACAAATCCAATCTAAAACCAAGAAACCACCATTGTTAATTTATTGCTATTCATTAACATTAGTTTTGAAAAACTGTTTCAGGTGTTAATTTTCTGAAAAATAAGTTGGCACTAGTTGTGCAGTGGCTGTAACCCAGACACTTGGGGACAGTGTTGAGAAATTGTAGGCGATAGGTTATATGCTCGGTCCTATTAATACCAACAAGGCCTTCATTCGACAATGGTTGACATCGACGAAGACACTACTAGAGAGGTCTGGGGTGTCCATGTTGGATGGTAGTCAAGGTTCAGATGTTTTGTAGGGAAGAAAACTACGTGTAGGCTTGTCACTTAACTGAACATTAGACCAAAACTACGTGGTTCGGAAAGCTGTAGGTCCCTTAGTTGTCCTTGCTGTTGGACTTTTTTAAATAGCTATCTCTGAGGAATAGTCGACCTTAGTTAGTAAAAATGACTTCACTCGTTCATCTACACTCATCATACTCTTTCATCTCTCATATTCGCCCATATCTTGACGATCAGCGTCCCAATAAGTGTAGACACGATTCAATTTTAAACTTAGGTTTAAAAAGTATTAAAAGTTTAATTGTTCAAATAAGTGGGAGTTTCATAATATTTTGTAAATAAACAAGTGAAAACGAATTGAAGCTATATTTAAATAAATACACCATATTTAAAACGATTCTTTTTTCTTAGAAATACTTACATTATTTTAAAATACTTATATTATTTTAAAATACATATTTTTTTAATTAGACGTATGTATTATGATACAGTATCAGAATACACTGAGATACATGGAACACATCCTTTTAATGATCAACGGAAGTTAAAACTTGACAAACGGGCAAGATTGGTCCGTACTGTTTCCTTGTTTCCTAAGAGCCAGTAGATCAGGTATTATTATAATGATGGCAATATATAAAAACATAGTTATTATACTATAATTAAATTTACTGTAAATTGGTCGCTAGCGAAGTTGGTTGAATCCCAGCTTCATGAGCTGAAGTGTCTCAGTTCGAACTCAGAGTTAATATTGAAAGTGATCAGCTGATAACCACCGGCTGCTCATTTGTCACTGGGCTATTAATTAATAACATTTTCTAAAGAATGGCCGGCCTTAGTTTGTAACAACAACGTTGTTACAAACTGTTGTTACAAACTATCATGTACACGCTCATCTACACTCATCACACTTATTCGAAATCCATATCTTGAATATCGGCGTCTTACAAATAAATAAAAATAAATAAACAAATAAAAAATAAAACTTTTAACTGTGATAATGTGTATTATTGAGTTTTGTTTAATAAATATAGTTTAGTATATAATTTTTAGTATAGAGTTTTGAAAGAGGTTTTAATGCTCTTTTTAACTACAAAGTCTTCAAGCCAAATGATGAGCTAAATTTGATATTTTTGTATCAATTAAAATTCGATTGCTTCCTTTTTGAATGGTCTAGATTTCTGTATTGAACCAGACTTTTATTTTACAAGATAAGACAGACAAGATCATTTCAAGAAATTTATTTCGACACAAAGGATTCTGGTTAACCAGAGTTGTTTTGTTATTTTACTCCTGTCAGCCACAGCAGGTTTTCAATGTCAACGATCTCTAGCTGATCGATTATAAAGTACAATACCTTGTTCTGAAGACATTTTAATATATCAAATGTAATAATTAAAAGTATTAGGAACCTCTTTTTAAGTTTAAGTTTTGATAAAATACCTTTCTAAACACAAATAAAATTGTGTAAAATATTCTGAGGAGTGTATTCCATTATTGACTTTATTCTAGCAAATGCCTTCATTATTATTATTATTAATAATATTATTATTATTATTATTATTATTATTATTATTATTATTATTATTATTATTATTATAAACGGTTAACACCATTATACAAATGAATATATTCAAGGATGGCTTAATGGTAAACTTAACCTCATATGTGCCAGTAAATGTCCACTTAAAGTTAAAAGAGATATATTACAAATTATAACAAAGAAGATAATACAAGAACACATATGACCAACGAAATATAAATATCTAGAATAAATCAAATTACAATAATAACAACGTAATATAAACATAATTAGGTAAACAAAGTAACCACATTCATGTAAATATATGTAAGTATATGTAAATGGTAGACAATCAAACAAAACTTCAATTTACAACAACAACTATACATTAAGATCTGGAAAGAGGCGAAGCATAACATACTAATACAACTAAGTAACCAGCAAGGCATAACTCAATAATAATAAGATAATTATAATAAGACAATTTGTGTAACCTCACTACTACCCAGTGTACTACCTAACAAAGAAGATAATAACAAGAACACATATGATCAACAAAATATAATATCTATGATAAATTAAATTACAATAATAACAACGTAATATCAACATAATTAGGTAAACAAAGTAATAACATTCATATAAATATATGTGAGTATATGTAAGTGGTAGACAATCAAACAAAGTAAGATCTGAAAAGAGGCAAAGCATAACATATAATATATCTAAGTAACAAGCAAGGTATAATTCAACAATAATAAGATAATTATAATAAGAAAATTGGTGAAACAAGGTAGCAGTAACACATTAGGTAGTAGCGAGGGCAGATACATAAATAAGCGCCAATCTTCTAAAAGATTCAAAAGACTGGCCAAAGAATTCAAGCTGTGAATCATTCCCCAGGCGCAAGAGACGAGGTATCGTGCTATGGTACCCATAAACAGTTGGATAGTGGTGCTTTGCAAAAGTTTGAGTCCGCCGAGTGCGACGTGGAACATGAAAGTCAATCCGCTGGAGAAGTTCAGGACAATCAACCAGCCCATTCACAATCTTGAACAAGAAGAATAGGTCCAGGGCTATTCTTCTGGCCATAAGAGAGATAAGCCCATAGTGATCAGCAACCTGCCGAACATCAACATCCAGGTAGTTCTGTCCATCTCTGACACCCAACAGACGAAGAAAACGCTTTTCAACCAGATTAAGGGAACAGCAGTGGCCAATCTGATGAGGTGCCCAAATAGTGGAGCCATATTCTAAGATAGGGCGCACAAGAGTCACGAACAAACACTTCAAAGTCTCAGGGGAGAAAGCATTTCTAGAAGCTCGAGCTATAAGTCCCAGAACCCTGTTCGCTCTAGCACAAGTTTTTAAGACATGTTCGCCAGGATCAAGGTCAGGTGTGAAAAACACTCCCAGGTCCTTTACCACAGTCACTCTCTTCAACACTGATCCACGAAGGCTGTAGACAAAAGGAATTGGTAGTTTAGATCTTCCAAAGGTCATAACCTGACATTTAGACGCGTTCAGGTGCATGGCATTCACTTCACACCACTGAGCGACATAGTCCAAATTCTTCTGAAGCAAATGCTGGTTGCAAACTGACGAAACTTCATGGTAGATCTTAATGTCGTCAGCAAAAAGAACAAACTTACAGTCCAAGAGACTACCAATGTCGTTGATAAAAAGGCTAAACAAAAAAGGGCCCAGAAGAGACCCCTGAGGCACTCCTGACGTCACTCGTACCACAGCAGCCGAGAGAAAGGAAGCAAACTTGACCTGCAGTGTTCGTCCAGGCAAATAACTCTGAATCCACTGGAGTAGTGGGCCAGTGAATCCAAGGGCTCTGAGCTTGGCAACAAGATGAGAATGACTGACTCTGTCAAATGCCTTAGAGAAATCCAAATAAATACAGTCCACTTGATGATGTCGTGAAAAGGCAGAGTATACATAGTCAGTAAAGACGCAAAGGTTCGTGACTGTAGACCTTCCCGGTCTGAACCCATGCTGCTCAGCAATGAAAACATTCTTGAATGTATAGGACAGGAAATCCAGGATCAAAGCCTCAAAGACCTTAGCAAACACAGACTGCAAAACTATAGGTCTGTAATTGACAACATCAGACAAATCACCAGACTTGTGCACAGGCACAAGATATCCATGCTTGAGAACATCAGGGAAGCAACCCACTCTCAAGAGCTGATTAAAGTACATGGCGAGATGAGGAGCCATAACAGAAGAACATGATTTAAGAACGAGAGGGGTTGTTTCTTTGGCTTGACTAAAAAGTGCTTTTATATTTATAATTTTACTAACCGAAATCAGTGTACGATTTTATTTTAGATAATATACTAGAGTTAATTCAAGAGTCAAATAATCTTTACTTTCGACAGTATACAAACTGCATAATAGCGTCATACCTAGCTACTTCAATAGTCTATTACAATATTAACTATGTCTAACACGTTAAAAACTTGAAACATTATTAGTCCGCCTGGGACGAAAGATATTCCCCAACACTGTATGGGCATCTAAACACCAACAGCTCTCTCAGACGTTTTTTTGAATACATTTAATGTACACTGTTTTTATTTTTTCTGGTAGAGAGTTATAAAGTC
>JAQJVL010010468.1:0-12233 GCA_035578905.1 Stictocephala bisonia
AGGATTTGCGTACAACATCTTCATAGGGGTCTTAGACGTAACATCCTACAAACATCATATATTTTGTTCATTAATTAAATATTTAAAGTTTATGTAATAATAAATTGTGGTTCAGAATATTTTCGTTTTAAATTCATTACAAGAATCACTGAAGGTCTTTGATCTGAACGTTGATCATATCTTAACAATAATATTAAATATCACATCGGCCAAATATTCTATATATATGAGTAAAATAAATGTCCAGTGCAACGAACAGTTTATATACATTATGATG
Organism: Stictocephala bisonia; assembly: GCA_035578905.1. Lineage (NCBI taxonomy): Eukaryota > Metazoa > Arthropoda > Insecta > Hemiptera > Membracidae > Stictocephala > Stictocephala bisonia. The sequence goes on from JAQJVL010010468.1 coordinate 278, forward strand.
CTTCAGGTTTACTTATTCAATACAAACTAATTGCCTTGACTAGAGGTTTAATCATATTTTCATTTGCAACAATAATGAAAAAAAGGAAAAGCTCTAATTTTGTCATGATAACATTTTAACGTCCGTAGTCATTTTTTAAATATGTTATGTGCCCATTTATTAATAAAAAAACAAGTGACCTTCGCTCAACACATTACAATATAAGTACAACATGTACAAATAGTATTGTAATAGTTTTTAGTTTTTCCTCAAGTTATTCCTTCTTCCTCAGACAAGGTCCTTTCTGGTCTGAAGAAGATAAAAGTGATTTTGTATATATATTTATTTATTTCTTTTTTTTCTAACTGAATCAGGCATAATATTCCTATATTTTCTACTTTTATTGTAATTCATGTGTGTTTTATAGAGCTCACTCATATGTGTATCTACCTATTTGTAAAATGCTAATGAAAAAATATACAAATAACTAATGGCTAATACAAAAACAGTAATTTTAGGTAAAATTAAATATTATGTACAATCTTAGCATAGGGTCTTTTTTAAACAATTATATTACAACCCCATGGGGTTAAACATTACAATTGAAGTTATATTTGTTTGATAAATATAAAAGATATACCTCCTAAAGAAAGAAAAGGTGCCAATTATCAGCTTTAGAAAATCTTAAACTTAAATAAGACATTTCTGTGAAAGTCAGAATTAAAAATCTAATTTAGCAACCAAAAAGATAATTACAAGAATGGTTAATTGAAGGGGGTAAAGTAAAATAAGGTATTTCTTAAATTCGAATTATTTTCAACTACTCCCTCATTCCCCCATTTGTAATTTTAAAATGTTTTCATTTATCGGAATTGTATTTTAAAATTTGTAACTTTCTGAGTTATAAGGTTGTAGAATGTTGTGTAATTTCAATGAAGTACTCATTTTTTCTATAAACGCAACTAAATATAAATTTATTTTTTTTAGAATTAAGGAAACGTTCTTATACCATATAGCAGCCTTTCTGTCATCAGACAAAGACTACTTTAGTTTGACTATTTGTCACAAGACAGCAGACAACCTCACATACATTTATTTGATCGGAACATACAAATATATATATGTATATATATATATATATATATATATATATATATATATATATATATATATATATATATATATATATATATATATCAAGTAAACTACATATTTTGACCGAAATAAAATTATCTAACAGTATTTTTAAACCACGTTATCTAAATTTATTTTAATTCTGTAATATTACCAGAACGTTTCCATTACCTTTTAAAGGCGCATGAGTACAGAGAAAAAAAATAGGGGTCACTTTCTCATGGCCGCATTCAATGCCTAAGTGGCAGTTAGTAGTACATTACAGGCAATGAATACATATCAATAAAAAGCGAACAGAGATAAGTAAATAGTGAGACTTTATGTAGCAGACGAAACGAGTTTAGCACGCCTGCCGATACGCAGCGCTGGTTGAGAATTTCTGTCCCTTAGTCCTATCCTCACACAACCGGGACGCGGACAAAGTGTCCCAATGAGTACTTGAATCATCTTCTAAAATCCAGTGAGGACAAAGTGAGCCAAAGACAAAGTGAATGTAGGCTAATATCCTACTATTTTTGGACGCTGTATAGGCTATTATTTTAATTTTACATGATAACTTGTCCTATGTATAGTCAGCCATATTATTCAAATGAGCGTTGACTTTCATCTAACACTAAATGTCATGGTTAAAGATAGTAAACAGTCTTAAAGTCTCTTAAAGCACGTGTTCATCATTTTATAGAAATATTTCATCCACCATTATGCTACAGGACAATATATTTCTACTGGTTTTCGTCTTCTCTACTGTTTTATATTCTTAAAAGCTCTTCAGAAATGATCCAGTGAGTTAAGTGTTCCAACTCTAGCACATTTAGCCTAATCGGATGTATAATATGTATAATAGGCGTCCTCCTAAAAGCGAACAGTCCTATAAGTGAACATAAGTATTATTTTAATGGTTGATGGTGAGTGACTCATACCTAGCTGGTATGCATTTCATGAGCTTTAAATTCCTAGACAGGAAATATTTCACCAATGTTTGCCTAGAAGAGTCCTATAGCTCCAACAAGTCGAAATTACTGAAGGAAATAAAGTCGCTTGTTATTTTACTTAAAGTACAAATAAAATCGGACAGAATCGAAAGCGACCGTTAGGCCTTTTCATTGCCCATCACCTATATTAAACACTTAAATACTACACTATACATTTAACATTTGCAAACGAATAAGTATATAATAATATATTTCCACTATTAACAAATGTTAGAAAAGTTAAAGAATACGAAAGAAGACTTATCACAGGTCATAAATGTGTACAAATACAGTAATTCACTTATTTAAAAAATAACAAACTATTTACAAACATATATACAAACCAATATATACAACTATTCTCCACTTAATGTTAACAATCTGATTTATACTTAAAACTGCCCCAAAACATATTCTGCTTTCTAAATCAATAATTTATATGTACAGTCGTAATGTATTTCTGGAAAATGTTCAGTTTGGATACATTTTAAAATACAGGCTATATATTTTAACCAAAATCATAATCAATTTAATCTTTTACTCTGACAAAGAGGAGTATAAAATGGATGTTATTAATTAACGTGGATTGATATTTATTTGTAATAAGTAACCTTGTTACCAGTAGTTATTCAAGGAATACATTTAGATTAGTGTAAATAAAACAACTATTTAATATTTATAACATTAATATGTTATTAACATTATTGATAAAACTAAACCAGTGTATTCTCATTAGAAAAGTTACCAAAATAAACATATAAATATACGAGTATATCATTTACAATAATGAAACGTTTGCTGCTTTAGTTTTAAAAACTATTATTTTGAATGTATTTAAATAAAAGTACATTATGTAGCTTGTGATTAATGAAACATAAATGTGTACCAAAAACTTTACAGGTTAAACTGTACTAATGGTGTTAAATTGATTAAAAGATATTTAGCTTCAAAAACCAACCCTAGAATTATTACAGTACAGTCATAGGCAAAAAACAAAGACCTCCAGGAGTGGCTCAGTTTGTCCTTGCTCGTAAGGACAAATTAACCATTTCTGATTTTAGCACATGTAGGACAAAGTGACCCAGCGACAACTTGTACCACTCAGGAATTTGGTCCAGTTTGTCTGTTCACGAAAAGAATTTTGCCTGTGGAATTTTGCACGCTGCGGACAGTGTTCCAACGACAATCTGTCCCAAATAAACTGACTCACTTTGTTGTTGGAAAACTTTGTTGCGTTCACACACAACCCAATACAACTATCCACCGTTTCAATTCTTTCTCATTCGCTTTGCAGTTTGTAAACTCCCTCTCTCTGCCCTCTGTCTCACTCTAGACTGCCGCGCAACAAGCTCTTAGCGGTGGCTGCGCCTAGAAAGCAAAATTAGAAAAAATTAGTCTGACTGTTTTAAATTGGCTTGGTGCTTCTTATAGATTTATATTCATTGTTACAATTAATTTACATCTTTATACATCTGTATTAATAATTACTATGTATATCTTTAAGGACTTGGGGTATAAAAGAATGGCCCTGTCATAGCAGACAAACTGGATAATTAGATGCTGGACACACATTTAGCACATTATAGGATGAGACATCTACCTCTTTCTTCGCAAATAATAGAAAATCATTGCGTAAATTTCTTAATTTGACTCCATATATTTTTATTGTATTTTTTTATTTTGTGTAATCTGATCAATTGCAATTCATCTACAAATTTGAACTGTAATGTGGAACAGCAAAACTTGTTTAAGAACATCCTAATAGTACACTCCTTGTAGGTCTACACTGTACACAACTTAAATACATAATATGTGCTGTATTTATATGTGGAATGGTCCAATTTTTTCAGCCAATCAACTTTAATCTAGGCTATTTCATAATACAAAATGAAAAAATATGGTAATGCTTTCACGACAGTTGTATGACTTCACTTATAAAAGTGAAATCTTGAACATGATTATGGTTACAAAGAACATACTTTTTGGCGCAATTAGTGACTCTTCATATTTTCAGGGGGGTGGCCAACTAAGAGTTGAATGAAAATCTTCAGCGTCAGCCTAGATCGAGTTAGGTTTTAAATAAAAATTCTAATAAAAAGAAATGATATACCGCAAATAGGACTTCGAAAGGCTTATCCTTTCTAGAGTAGGGGTCATTTTAATGTCTAAGTAACTAATTTGAACAACATTATTTCTCCATTGTTTAACGGTTTTAATCAAATTCTCGTGATTAAAAATTATATTTCATTAAACACAGTTATTTAAAAAAACTTTATTATCAAATTATCTATGGACAAATTGTTGTGAAAGCATTTTCTTATTTTTTCCACCCTGTAATTATTGTTATCTAATTATGTTTCTTGTTTGTATTATATAAATTATAATAAATTGACTGTTAATATTACTTATGTTATATCAACATAATCCACAACCAATTATAACTTTTTATGTTTTCAATTTTAATAATTTATTTTCTTAATATTGACAACTTTCACAACTTAAAAAAATGATACTATCAAATTATCTATAGAAAAAAATACGTTGTTGTGAAAGCGTTTCCATATTATTGCCACTCTTTATATACAACTACCATAAAACAAAAAGATTGTAATCATTCCTAACTGAAACCAAAGTTCTACGCACATATCTACCTTTATTACGTAGTAAATAAAATTGCATGTGTATCCTAAAGCAGTGGAAATGGTAACTGGTTCAGAAGGTTTTTTTTGTCAATTTTCATAAAAAAGGAAATTAACCAAACTAACAATATATCCTTTGAACATAGATCCATTATACCAAGTCAAAAAGCTCATAACCAGCTCCACAAAACCACAAAATATTTCAACAAATAAACATAATAAACTATTCAACAAGAACATAATCACTTATTTGTAACAAATGGAGACCGGGAAGAGAAAACCCGCATTTTGTAACATTTCAGGAATCTTGGCAGAGTATAATGTGTCACCTATGTTAGAAAAAATGTATAAAAAATTTCCTTAACCACGGAAGGTTCAGTCATAGATCCACAATCCGAACTTAAGATAATGCCAATAACTTACTATTATTAGAGGCATAAACTTATTTTTTATCTGCAAAATAGTCTTTTGTTTAATGCAGGATTTTTTTTATTTTATTCATTGCATCTGATTTAGCTTTAAGAATAGCCTTTTTAACAGGATTAATCTGTTAGCACTCAGTTCGAGTTGGGTGACGGGTTTCAAAATGTGTAATTGTGAGTACAACACTTGTATACGATATCTGAGATTCAGGACATCAGAACTTGGATGAGGTTTCAAAACTGAAGAAGGATCATCTGCCAAAATACTAAGGAAGTTCCAAAGAAAGGCCTCCTCAATGAAAACGGCAAATTCCTACAACTCAAAGATGTCCCCCCCATACATTTTCCAAGTCATATTTGAAAATGTGGATCTTATCAGGCGTGAATGTATAGCTCATCAGATTCTTAGATCCTGGATGAGTGACAGCTGGTGAGACATTGATGACTGCTTCCTGTCCTTAATGATCGGACAGAGCGGTTATCATCACTTTTAGAAATGTTTTAGAAGAGTTTACTTCTATTGTATAAGAGGGTTTTATATGACGAAGACTAAAGGAGATCACCGTGTTAATGGAATTGCGGGTCGTTAACGAATTGCTTATAATGTTGATCTTAAAATCACCATGTACGACTTCGTTTAAAGTCGGCAGAAAAATAAAATCCAAGAACCCACCAATATTGCTGAGAAATTGTAAGCAATTATTAGAGGGAATTGTGTAAACAACAATGTTGAACAGTTTGTAGCAACAACTGAGCTGAATTTTAGTAGCTGACTTTTGACAGAAATCCTCATCGTAACACTGTGACACACCGACAGTTTCGATACTAATACTTGTTTCTGTTAAGAAGCGAACTTAACCTCTTTGTCTATTCTGACGCCAGTAAGATAAAACTACTTTGTAGTCAGGCACAGAGAGGCAGTACATGACTGATGTCATGCTGACATAAGCACAGAACAAACAAAAAATTGAAGTGTTCAAGCTTTTACCATTGGTATAGTTAAGCCTGCATGGTATTAAACCATGAGTATAATAAAGTACAATATAAGAACATTAAGTGAAATATTGTTAAAACATTTATAATAACTTTTAAATAGTTCATTCTAAGGAATCTTCATAACCGTAACATGAAATATATCTAGAAGAAATCACGAATTGAAAATAAATCAATAATCAACAATTACTATGTACAAAATAAGTTATTCTGACACTACAATTAATAAGTAAATTAATAAAAAACAATAATTAAATTGCCATATTGACAGTTCGTTTTGCTTCCCATGTGAATTACACTATCTCAACTAATAGTGATTTTTCTATATTTTCTTAAGATCACAACCTAAAATTTAACTGCATGAACAACTATTGAACACATTAATTAGTTAGATATTTGCACTAACTACAACAAATAACTGACCGAACTAATGAAGTGCATCAATGAATGAACACTTGTATCAATGCCAGACAAATGTATCAGTTTATTAACACGTTTGCTCCCATATGTATCTTTTGTATACACACTTAAATTTCTGAGCAGCCCATGTGTATGGATTTTATACACAATGAGTTTTTACTCTCAAAAATGTTATATTTTACCCCTGGCTCAAGGTGGTCCAAGTGTCTCTGTATATTGGTAATATGTATAGAAACATGTAAAAGTTGCTTAATGCTCATAATAGTTTTTCATGAGGTGTGTAAAAATTTGATACCTAAACATGACTGGTGCTGCTCCTGGTGGCCAATCCCCATACTACTGCAGCCAGTGGCCGTCAGTGCCCTGACCAACACATAGAGCCATAAGTTGTAATGATAGCTGTGCAGATGATCTATACACATAAGCAGAAACATGACCATATCATATGTATAAATAAAATACACATGGGCTGAGTAAATAATTTTGTGTGTATCAAATATATACATATGGTAGCGAACATATAAAATGATAAAACACTCTTTGGTTTAGGTTAAAAGTACTCTTTTAAAGCCTGGTAGTGAATGTGTTAAAGACGTTGGCAATGTAAATAGGAATCTGACATCACTTCAATAGCGTGTGTCTTGTGATGAATCAAGAATTAACTCTCCTGAGATAAAAATAGATATTTCTCCTATAACGACTCATACGATTGCAGTTAACGAATGCATCGCGCGTCAAAAGTAATAGTGTCTGGTCTACCTTAGTCGTCAAGATCTGATGTTAAGATCAGCAAAAACACGATCTCGACGTCATTATTGATTTAATCCAAACATTTAAAATTTCTGTATTTATGGAGTCAATATTTTTCGTGGGGAAAGCTCAAAGTGGTAAACCAAAACCACTCAAAGTTGTTCTGATAAATGGAACTGAAGTCTGACTTATGATATCGACTCTCCCTCCAAAATCTGTAACTATGGCAAACTATTTTTTAGTTTTGTCAAAATTACTTGGGACAGGTCACTACAGGAGCATAAATGATGTGGGGTGAAGTCTGCGTCGTTGCATTCTTTACGTGATATTTACATTCTTTCTTCTTACTGCCAACGAATGACGATGAAATAAAAATGTAGTTAAGGGATTAAGAAACAAAAAGTCTTCTAGTTTTCATAAAATAAATTTAAAACTGTTAAAAATACTATAAATGAAATAGCTCCTGTATTGACGCACATAATTGACAACAGTTTTACTAGTGGAACGTTCCCTGAAAGTTTGAAATTAACTCAATGGTTTACATAAAAAAAACTCCTAATATCAACTTATAGTTCACTACAAGGTGGTCTTTAATAATTGTTCAGTTTTCACTATAACTCATTATAATAATAAAAACAAAATGTACAGTTGAATTAATGAATGAATAAAAATACTTTTCTAGTAAGTTTAGACGAAAATTAGGACCTCACGTGGTCCTTACTTACTTTAACCTCAAACTAAAAAAATGGAAACTAAATGAAAAAAGTTAAAATATGAATAACATTTATGGTTAAAATGGTGTTAAACTAAAATATACATAATATAACCAGTCTACAGTGCCACATTAATTTTACTCCAAGGCATTAAAATAGTAATACTGTATAAAGAGTAAAAATATGTAAACAAACTATAATAAATTGCATTATTAATTTTAAAAAATTATTCAATACTAATAAAATTGTAAACTATTATAAATAAGATATCTACAACATTGATGAAATTGGCATTCTTTCTCTCATTCATGCTGTCCAATAAAACCCCAACCAGCAGCCACCCATGCTCGCAGCTCAGCCCATATGTGTTTAGCCCTGCAACAAATCTTGAAAGGCTGTTGGTATTTTTAATAGGGTCTGGTATAATGTATTCCAGTTTTACAAGCTATAACTGAAAACGATTTATTGTATAGTGTAGTCTTATGATGTGGAATGCGCAGTGAAGATGACCCAGTCTGAGTTCTCACCCCTCAGTTAACAGTTTAAAATTATTTGCATGGCACTTTGAGGAGCTTGTGTTCAGTAATGTGGGAGTCATTACAACAATACGCATAAGTCTGTCAATTTTAATGATGAAGTCTGAATATAGTAATGAGTTTCGTGGTCATTGTATCGTAAATCAAAGAGGAAACGTATACAGTAGTTTTGTGTCGTCTGTAGTCTGCAACTCAGTGACACAGTCATACCATTCATTACGACACTACAATAGGTAAAGTAAGGGAAACTAGTGCTTTTAAAGGAACAGTTTTATGTAAAAGGGAAGTGAATGCTGCAATCTTTTTTTTAATGTTCCACTTGTAACAGCCGCAAACACTCTGTTACAAGTAGCTACAGCTGGAGTCCCAAACGTTTAATTTTGTCGTAGTAGGGAATAGATGTTCAATTTAAAAATATATTTTGTATGTTATTTAAGACCAATGTTGCCAGTAATCGTGATTGATAAACTATCATGTGCTTTGTCTTGTTAACATTCAGTCTATGTATTTTATTCCAGTGTGCAAAGCGCTCAATGTCCTTATTAATGTTGTCTAAAGTTTCATTTATACCACTAACTTTAAAATGAGCATAGATTATAAAATCATCAGCGTATGAACAAAACTTAGAAGTCTGTAGCACAGTAGGTTTCTTATTCCTTTGTTATAAAGCGTAAAAAGTTATATGGTCGTAACACGCACACACACACACACACACACACACACACACACACACACACACACACACACACACACACACACACACACACACACACACACACACACACACACACACACACACACACACGCACGCACGCACGCACGCACGCACGCACGCACGCACGCACGCACCCACGCACACGCACACACACACACACACACACACACACACACACACACACACACACACACACACACACGCACGCACGCACGCACGCACGCACGCACGCACGCACGCGCACGCGCGCGCACACACACACACACACACACACACACACACACACACACACACACACACACACACACACACACACACACACACACACACACACACACACACACACACACACACACTACCATATGCCATCAAGCTTAGTTAGCAATATGCTATAATCGAATGTACCAAGTGCTTTACTCAAAATCAAGTTGTGCAATTGACAGTTCATTGACTACGATCCATGGCTAACCATATATCGTCTTTAATTTAGAGAGTTGTTTCAGTACTACGTTATTCAGTACAGTTGAAATAGAAAATCATGTTTTGGCACCCTGACGGTAAAATTGCATTCATATCAAATCCCCACTTCCGAAGCCGCTTTTCAGTCTTCTAGTTATATGGTCTCCCAGTTATATGCCATGAATTCGTCCACAATATAAAATGTCAGAGATCCTAAACAGCGTTTCACAAAATGTTTAACGTCTTGAGCGTTGGGGCATTCTTAATTTAGGGTTAGTATGGGTTAGGTTATATATTTTATTACTTTCCTATGGTATATTTCTATAGAAAAAGTATGATGTCTAGTTAGGCGGCAGCTATATAAATTTGACCCCATGTATGTTCAAGTGATCATTTGTACAAACATATCCCATGCTGATTCTCTCAGGATTTGCTCTTGGGAGAGTATGTTGGTTATAAGGAGACTTGTGCGTTGCACTGTTTGTTTCCACATGATTTCATGTGTTAAAGATGTATAAATATATAAATAATGTCTTCTTGTGAACTATGTGCGAAATATTTTTAACTTCCTAGACCTAGATGAATTACTAAACAACGCTGTTTCCTTAGTAAAAGAAAAAATGGTCATCCACCTTGTGTCACAAAATATTAAAATATTACTGTGAAATATTGATGAAAAAGTGTTTAGAGTTGGTGAATAAAATGTTATATTCTACTCAGATGCCATGTGAAAGAATTGGACAACAAATCATGTCAACAAGGAATGTTATTTTTTAAAGTTAAAAGTAGACAAAAACTGTTGGTTTTAGACCCAGTTTTAGACTCAGTAGTGAAATGGTGGGCGTTTGAGACCCACTTTGACCTTTGGACTTTCAAGATGGCGGCGGTCACGTGACTTTTCCAAGATGGCGGCGCCCATTTCCCGCCAAATTTCCTAACCTCACTTTTCCTAACCTCAAATTTCCCGCCAAATTCCCAAATTTCCCACGCTTTTCCCGGAATTCCCCAAAATTCCCGATTTTCCCCCAAATTCCCGATTTTCCCGAAATTACCTTACTTTTTCCCCAATTTTCCCGATTTTCCTCCAAATTCCCAAATTTCCCTCCAAATTCCCACATCATACTATATGAAATTCACTGTTAACCTTGTTATACTGTATAAAATTCACTTTTTTGTCCAATATGGCGTCTTTCCCTATATAAAATGCACTTTTTTGTCCAATATGGCATCTTTTTCCATGTTATACTATATAAAATGCACTTTTTTTGTCCAATATGGCATCTTTTTCCATGTTATACTATATAAAATGCACTTTTTTTGTCCAATATGGCATCTTTTTCCATGTTATACTATATAAAATGCACTTTTTTTGTCCAATATGGCATCTTTTTCCATGTTATACTATATAAAATGCACTTTTTTGTCCAATATGGCATCTTTTTCCATGTTATACTATATAAAATGCACTTTTTTGTCCAATATGGCATCTTTTTCCATGTTATACTATATAAAATGCACTTTTTTTGTCCAATATGGCGTCTTTTTCCATGTTAGACTATATAAAATGAACTTTTTTGTCCAATATGACGTCTTTCCCTCTTCAAAATTCCCTCCCAAAATTCCTCATCCAATATGGCGACCTTTCCCTTCGGGTACTTCCGGCGACCGTCGACTACCTTCGTACACGTCGTCTGCTGGTCGGGCGCGCATGCGCCCCTTGTTACTCTACTCTATGTGCTCGATCCGATCGTAGCACACCTGGTGGCAAAACTTAGCACATCCTTTCGGAAACATGGCGCCTTCGGAAGGGAAGTCCCAGGTGGGAAAATTCCCTCCCTCAAATTCCCTCGGTATACTATACAAAATGCACTCTTCCCATCTCATACTATATAAAATGCAAAAGATGGTGGCCATTTACATATGTACTATATAAAATGCTTTCGTGTACTTCCGACGACTACCTTCGTACGCTCTTCACCCCTCGGCTACAGGTCTGGCGCGCATGCGCACCCATATGCTACGCTCTGATTGGATAGTCCCTTCTTCTCATTTTGAAAAACAGTACTACACAGGATGACGTAATCGGAGTTTCAAGTCTGGACAGGCGCGTGACCCAAATACTACGTTCTGATTGGTTGCCCCCTCCCCCTCCCCCCTCAATCCCTATATAAACGACCAACACATTCAATCCGTCTCACTTCTGCTCTTGCGCTCGTACTGATCAG
>JAQJVL010010469.1:0-12235 GCA_035578905.1 Stictocephala bisonia
GTTGAATAATATAAATATAAATTAAAAAAGTGTTGTTGGTTACAATCCCAAACTTCCATGAGCGTTAGTGATACTTTCCAAGAAATAGTCAGCCTTAATTTCTAGCCATGAATAAATTCGCTTTACTACAATCATTCTAAATCAATTGAAAAAAGTAAACAAAATTAGATTGTTGTGTGTATATTAAAAATAATAGCTTCAATTGTACCCAGCAAAACATATCTTACAGCAGATTATCTGAAATGGGCTTCTTTAAATGTTTATGAAAAATGAATATTTTTCTGTCTCTTTGTGATTTAACGCCATGGTGTTCTTAGCTACATCAAGGGTGAAGACTTAAGATGTGGTAGCTAGCTAAAATGTCATTTTTATTGTGTTTTGAAGCTTAATATTAGTTGTTTTGTCACTTTCGTAATTATTAAACCATTAATGTGTTTTCCAAAAATACTGAAATCTATTTTCAAATTTTTATTCCAATCGAAGCATGAGTATTCAGATGTAAAAAATCTTAATTTCGTTGTAAAAGGAACATAATTGTATAATTAAAGTATACGGCAATTAAAACTCAACAAAATAGTACTAAACGTACTGAATATTAAAATGAACCTACTTAAGCCTTCTGAAGTAGAGGTTAAAGGCAAGGAAGATGCATGCCAGCGTGATGCCGACCGAGGCGAGCGAAGCGACTATGAGGAAGGCGGCTGGAGCGATGGTGACCACACGTAGTTTGAATATCCGCTTTGCGATGGGCACCTGAGCACCTTGCCACACGATACTGGTACACCCTTCACAGGCGAAGTCCAGAGTCGCGGTAGTAGGGTCGAAAAGGGCGACTCGAACCACTTTACCTCCTGTCATGGATTTATAGTGATGTATAAAAAAGTTGGGGAATAATTCGCTGTGGAATAAAAGCTTTAAGAAAGAATAGATGGGCAAGTAATGCCACCTGTAAAAATATATGTTGTGTTTTTATTTTATTTTTATTGTTACATTATTGATTCTTAATATAAATATATCTACATAGTTTCATACATCGAATGACGTATAAAATCATAACCAGTTATTAAATACGGGTTTTTAGAACTTAAGTTGATATTAAAACTCAAGTAAAAGGTTGAATAAGTATTTTTTTAAAAATATAATGTAGTTGTGACTAATATAACTCTTTTTTATCGCTGTAAACAATAAGATAAACTTGTCATTTAAATTTATTTCTATATATTTCATATTCATAAATGGTAAATGGTGTATTTTTGTTTGTACAACTTTACTTTAAGTGTTACTGTCTTGAAATTCATTTAGTGGCGCTCCAGAACAGAAGGATTGGGCATAAATTGGTACAGTACCTGTCAAACACATCCTATATAATAAACATTATTGTATCTTTTATAAATTCAATTTTGTAAAGTTTTTAGTGAAAATGGATTCCCAATTAATAAACAGTTCCCATCACCTGTTTAGATTAACTATTCTTTTATTTTATATGTTATATATAAATAGGGCTGATTTAAATTATTTTCATATTTTTTTTCAAAATCTATGGGTATAATTTACAAAGTTTCTGTGAATTAATACTATGATATTATCTCCTTATCATAGTAAAAATATAATTACTATGTATCTTTCAATACCATATTTTTAAATTGCTGGGCATAGTATTAATTCTTATTTAAAAATATAATATAAAAATTAAAAATATTAAGTTCTACGAAACCGTATTTAATAACTGGTTATAATTTTATATGTCATTAGATGCACGAAACTATGTAGATCTACTTATATTAAGTACTAATAATGTAACGATAAAAAGAAATAAAAACACTTAACGTATCTTACTTTATTAAAAAAAACTAATAAAAATATTAAACGTTACATTTTATTTTCAAAGTTAGAGATTAATGAAAAATAATATTATCCTTGTTATTTATATGAGCGATTATTCAGAAAAACTAACTATCATCAAAGGGATACTTTTTTATTGAAATATTCCTGAATATGCAAATTGCTCAACATCATTATTCCATTTCAGTGTTAATAATAAATACCTTGCACTCTGTGAAACGCGGACACTCCGACTCTGTCTGCCCCGTTAAATGAAACTGGACCCTGCAAAACACACTTTTAATATACAGTGCACCAGATTATGCAGTAAAGCTTTTCGATGTTTAAAATGAAGAATTATATTGAAAATAAATATATCTAAATAAGTATTAAATTAGTACTTTCCAGCATTTAAGAACTATTGATACACTCTCAAATACAAGTGTTTTGTGAGTTTGAACTTATTAAATCTCCTTCAGGTAAAATTACAATTTTATTTGAAACTGTTTTTTAATATATTTTATTGAGCTGAAATGAAAGTTATTTTCTCAAGAAAGTTAAATTGAAAGCCCCTTTAAGACCACTCACGTAAAACATCTTTAAAAAATTATGTTACTGAAAACTATTTCAAACGTTTAAAAAATGGTGGCCATTTTAAGTTCTGCTGCAGCTCTACATTAACAGCCCCACTGAGAAAACCAGCGTGAGGTTAAACACTGATAACCAAATTATTATTGTGCAAGTTTACTTAACAATATAATGTACCATATAAAAAAAACATTAAATACTGTATAAATGTCTACTGATACTAATCACTAGGCTTCACAAACTATAGTAAAACGTATTTTAGTGTTTAAGCATAATTATCATGGTCGCATTTATATAGACTTGAGATAACGATGCACTATCCGCCAAATGTATATTTTTACAATTTCTGTAATATGAGTGGTCACTTGGTAAGTTAAAATGTTTGTGAAAATCAAACTTTTGTTGATACACAACAAATTTCCTAATTTTACTCATAATGTTATAACATTAACCGAAAGAAATCAATGTCCTCCAACTTATTAAAAATGTAAATAATGTTAAGGACATCGTGAACCCCTTATAATGATGGTTAATATTAATTCGTTATAAACTATGATATTGATATCATTATGTATGTCTCAAATTTAATTAAACTCATTGGTTTGAGAAACTGGAACATTGGTGTGATAAACTTGAATACAACTAAAAATCAATGACTAGTCAAGATACAAGAACTAAGGGGTTACATTATCTTTTCTGTTTAACATATACTCGAACAGTTTTAGTTTTTAAGAACTATACTGATTGTTATAATGTATGTGCCTATGGAGACCAACAACACATAACAGGAGGAGTGCCGTTGCATCTCAAGGCTAGGCAATATGTTTGCAGTACCTATATTGCATCGTCCAGTGGCAGGCGTTCTTCTCTCAACTGAACACTAGCTTTAATGACTGATGACCTCCTCACCCACCTATACATTTACAGTAATAAAGCCCTTCTAACCACCCACATATTTACAGTGATAAAGGCCCTCCCACCCAACCCATACAAGTACAGTGAGTTCATTCATAGATGGTGGAAAGTACACATGTTCTAGCAGGACTCAGACTCAAATTTACTATTTTAAGTAGTTTCTTAATAATGTATTTGTTTGTTGTTTTTTAATCAAACATATTAAACATTAATCAGTATCTAAGTACGTAATTTTTGAAACAGAAACATTATTATGAGAACACTTCACAAGATGTTATCGTTTCTTTTGTTTGTAAATCAATCTTACATATTCACTTTCAACATTTTTTATGAATTACATTTTATCTAGTAGTATTTAGTTCATTCAAATATTATGCTTTCAATTAAACTTAAATGTATACTCTAAAATGATTAATTTAAATAAGGGTTGCAATGTTGGCTTAATTAATGTGAGTTGTGAAAAGTTCAATTTTGAACGAGAAAACAGAAAACAGATACATATAAAACTTTTAATTATTAAGTTTATGTGGTGCTTTAATTACCTTACCAAATAATATTCCTTACTATAGTAATATTCTTGTTTAAATAACCAGGAATTTATAATTCTAAGTTTCATAATGATTTAATAAAATGAGGTAGCTTACCGAAATTCCGAAGAAGGACACGTTGGCTAGAGTCTGGGAGAGCCTAAGTGCCATGTGTGTATCGTGGTAGTCATACATTGACAGGTTGAGGTGGGAGTTCCTGAGGGCTAGAGCTATAGCCCACACGGCGTCGTAGGTCTGGTGCACGTAGCTGCTGTGAGGAGTGGGAAGGGATGAAAGAAACCTTTCGTTCTTCTATGTCAGCAAAAGAATGGAAGAATCATAAATATTTTTAAGAACACAAAAATACATGAGCATTATGCTATTGGCAACATAATATACTATATAATACATCTTTGGATTGGTTATTTAAATAATTCATAGGGTTTAATTAATTATAGTTTTAAAAACATATACTGTCCAGTGACCTTGACCGGATGGTTACGATGTTATCGTAAGGTGACAGCGTCAAACAACATAAGCATGGCTGTTCCTTGGATTGGTGACCATCGAGGGATCCTGCCTTTACACACAGCCACCTGCTCGGTAATTGGTGGTGTTTTGGAAGACACCTTCAAGCCATTTGTCCCCAGATTAAATGATACAGATAGGGTTTCCTAGCCCTAGAGTCGTTTGATAAATTAAGACATCCTTTAACCTTTTCTACGCAATATATATCTTTTGAGAATCCTATTAGTTTTTTTTAATTGTCATAATACGTTTTGGTACGAATACAATACTGGTGAACGTCACAAAACACACATTTATTACAATAAAAGCACAAATATATTACAACACAAGTACAAAATGCACAAATATTATGGTTATCGATTTTGGTGAACCACGCTCACATTCCTCAGACCAGAGATATTCACAAAGGAATAGAGAATGTTGTTCAACAACTCAGTTTATAGGCCTACGACCACGTGACTCTATTGACTGGAAATGTCAGAATGACAGCTGCTGTGATAGTATTGGCTATTTCCTATTCTAATCTGTTTGTAAGGCGGGTGGTTCAGGACATCACTTTTCTACTTAAGCTTCTGATTGTATTCATCCACTGCCCAGAGATCTTGACAAACGTAGATCTAAGTATTCCATCCGGCACTAGTTCCAGAAACCTGTTCAGCAGACGTCACTACAGTAGAGACTATGATCTTAATAGTTCACTGACCCGTGTGTTGCGGCTACGGAAATGATGTCAGCGGTGTGATAGACTTCTTTCACGATTCAACCACCACAGTGAAGAAGCGTTCCTTGACCATCCTACTTCACTGATCCCCGCCACACATCAATATTATAATTAATTTATTCCTATACTATTCATTTACAAATTGTTCCGTCTCAAATTGATTTTCATATTCTTCTTCACTTTCTGTAGCAATTATAAGTTTTTTCCTAAATTTACATTTTTATTTATTTTTTAGCCTCTTGAAATTTGATACGTTTCATACTGTGGCACGTGCACGTTTGTATTATATAATGGTTGTGCATCTTTTTCGTGCTGTTTACTTTATATGTATTCTTATTATTGTTGTATAATTTGTATTGTTGTCACATCAATTTGTTTCTTGTTGTATTTTCCATTTATATTATTAATGATTGAATATCTATATTTGTCATGTTGATTTCATTTTTTTTTTTTTTTTTTGCTCCATAACATACGCCTTGGATTAGGTAAATAGTATTTATATTTGCCTATCATTATTGTATATTATATAGTTATCTTATTTATTGTATCTATTTATTGTTATCTTTATTTATACTATATATTAGTCATATAATATTAATACTAGTCATAGTTTTTATTAATCACGTGCGCACGCGCGCGCACACACACACACACACACACACACACACACACACACACACACACACACACACACACACACACACACACACGCACGCACGCACGCACGCACGCACGCTCACACACACACACACACACACACACACACACACACACACACACACACACACACACACACACAATTTTTATTTATTGTAGAATTGGTTTGATTAGGTTTCCTATTGCACAGTTGTTTTGATTCTGCATAAATTTTATAGTCAAATAATATATTAATACACAATAAAATGAGTAAATAAAACAAAAAATTATCTTTTATTTACTCTGCTTAAATCTGTTGATAAAACAACAAATTGTTTTGAGTAATGTTGCGTCTGCTTAGAATTCTTCATCATAAAAGTAGTAAAACGTTGATATACGTTAAATATATGTAACAGGAATGAAACTGTTTTGTATGGATTTACTTATAAGTAATGTTCTTAAACTTATTCCATTTAGATATAAGTGTAAAATATAACTTTGGCATTTTTATAAATAAATTACACAGTTGTTTAAGCGAATGACAACAATTCAAGTATTAATATATGATTATAATTATGTAGTAATACATTTTACAGATATATTTTTTATTTGTTTTGAAATTAGTGAAATTAAAATTACTAAAGCAATACACCTCATTAAACAAGGCGATGTTACATTGTTCTGTAATGAAATCCACTTACTACAGAATCTCAAAAGAAAGAATAAAAAATGGTAAAACCTCTATGTAAGGGCTGAAGGCAGTATATTTAATTTAAAAAAATCTATTGGTAAAGCCTCTCAAAACAAATCCATCATCTGATTTATTAATCAATCAGCAGTTTGTCAGCTGGAGAACATCTGGTGACGTAGACAGCATGGCATTCATTTTGATGTGCGACTGGACTGTGAAACTTTTTGCTGTCATACAATTTGGTGTGGATAACAAACAACGAAATTATAAGCCCTAAATTCCAGCCTTTAATTAATTTACCTTTTGTGCCAGATTATTACAGTCATTAACAAGTTTTAATCCTTAGTTTTGGGAAAGAAATTGTCAGAAAATAATGTAACCAGACATTAAAATGTATCATTACAATGTATTTTATGTATTGATTTAGATTATCGTATGGTATTTGAAAGCTCTGTACATGTTTTCAATATGACATATAAAACTCTGCAATCATTTCATTAAATTAAGCAAATAGTTTGTAAATATAATTAACTGCTTTACTATTACGTTTAAAATGTTCATTAACAAAATAGGCATCACAAGAAATTCCAAGGATGATTGGGAGTTCATATTTGAGTGTTAAAAAATGTATATGCATTATCATAAACCAACTAAATAAAAGATACTACTTGGAATAAACTTCAATTTACATCAAAATAATTGTCATTGACAAATAACAATATTGAATTAGTATTTACTCATAGCAATACTATTGATGTAACTAACGTTATATAAATAAATAGTATGCAAATATGTTAACTTCACGGAACTAGCTTAAAACCTATCGTCATAATATATTTACTTTGTATGTATTTTTCATAAATCACTACCAGTACACAAACTTTATTTAAAGACAATCAAATGGGTTTTTAATGAAATTATCCTATTATAGCTGTTTTTTATATAGTTTTATATAGTTTTTTATAGCTTCATAGTCACACTGGTTCAGTAGAGGCTATTGGCTACAACCTAGACTGTTTAGAAAGTAATTATTGTAAATTTCTAAGGATGATGAAAGCAGGCAATTCTTAAAAGAGTGATTAGCCTCACACTCAATCAGTAGGGCTCCATGTCTCAAGTGTTGCATGTTTAGGCCTCAAGGCTATTTCTGAGGTCAACTAGTCGGTGTCATGGCCAGCGAATGGATCCGTGGGATATAAAGATGGATGGGAGCCCTTTCAAAAATTATAATTTTCCCCAACAATTCAAGCCTGTTATACTTACTTTATAATAATATAATATGTACACGTTCCTTCAGTCCTGGATGTAGACAGTATATTTTGACGCTGTTGCCCTCTGTACCACCGTCAAGCGTGCCAGGAGAGGGTTTTACTAAGTAAGCGAAGTTTCCACCGTGCAATATACAGTCAACACTGGAGAGGGTGCTAGAGTAGCAAGTGGTGTCCTGAGGAGCGTGGTGCTAGTTGGTGGACAGTGTCACATATAAGGGAGATGGCTACTGATGAAGTCGTTTGTCAAGGGGTTGGTGTGAGATTGGGCTGAGAAAGAAGTTTATTCCGAGTAACAAGTGCTGTTACGGGTAGTTATGTGGTCTCAAGCGAGACAAAGCTAGGGCCGAAACAGTAAATAATGGTGTAGTTGTCTCAAGTTGTGGTGTCCCAGTCTTCAACCCCTCCCCCTTTCCAAGATTCACCTGAGTTACGCAACCCCATCCACCCATGAAAATATATGCATGACAGTATTTATTCCTAAGTTCTAGAGATAACATTTTTGATCTCACTAAATAGCTTGCTAGTAGTCCTTTTTTCTTTACAACCATATGTAGATAATGGGTTATTTTCAAGCCTTTGAACAATACTTATGATACTTTTGTACGTATAACCAACTCCCTTCTCATTCTTTCAGTATTCCAGCAACTCTCTAAACCTGTTTAATGAGAGGCTGAAATCAGATGTATTTGTGATCAAAATCATTGGCATTTGGTTTAAAGATGGCTTCTTCGTTTCTCTCCAGGCAAAAGAAGACATCATATTTTTCCTAGCCAATTAACATAAATTACATTTCAAGATAGTATCAAACTATAAACCTGTTTCTGAGTGTAAGGTTATTAAGACATATCAATAAACTTACAAGTCCAGAGATACAAGGCTTGTTGCCGATGATCGTGTTGTGGCTGGACACCAGGAT
Organism: Stictocephala bisonia; assembly: GCA_035578905.1. Lineage (NCBI taxonomy): Eukaryota > Metazoa > Arthropoda > Insecta > Hemiptera > Membracidae > Stictocephala > Stictocephala bisonia. The sequence continues at coordinate 8,615 of JAQJVL010010469.1, forward strand.
GAGTCCTTCTACAGTGGCCGCCATATGTCTTTGAGGACACCTGGTCTGGTTCCGCCACCAAGGTTGATCCGGGTAACCGTGGAGAATCCACACGTAGTCAGCACCAAACATGCCAAGTGTATATGCCTGTAACAATCATAAGTGTTCTTACTGTGGCAGTAAAATTACTAGACAAATTGGTGAGGGTCAGTATACAGAGACTTCCACTTGTCTTTGTGGGCACCTGGTCTGGTTATTACAGCAAGGATGATTCGGCAAAATCCCACATGTTCAAACAATTTCAATTTTTAATTTACAACAGATCTAAAGAAAAAAGTAAGGGATAAACGTTTGGGAAATAAAAGATATCTGCTGTCATTTACTAACAGAAATATCTGTAACAACTATATTGACCCAGTAATATGTCGACCATCAAATATAAAATATGACCAGACTCTATGGTCCTTAAAAGGTGAACATAAAAGAAAAACCTTATAAACAAATATTTGTGATGCCTGTAGGGGGAAAAATAAAGCAACATATTTACATTTTACATATTTCGACTTAAAACAAGCGTGACGTCCTAAAACTAATTAACTGATGTATTTGTTGAATCAGTACAACAACCAGAGTTATCAAATCAGTGAGGACATTTTTAGAATTTTTAAACAATCAGCATTATATAAAATATATAGTAGGATGATTTAGTTAGTTTTCCCCAACAAAATTGAAATTATCACTACACAATCATTTTTACTCTGGGCAATTACTTTTCAAAACATAAAATGTAAATACTATTATTTTTCAAAACTCCGTAAATTAAATCACAATTTCAGGCTTAAATAAAACATGGTATACTGTTCCTCTAAACCAAACCAGGAAGGCATTTACAATATATGTAGTAATATTTTTCAGTACGTTTTATTCTGTAAAATGTAGTGTCTTAAATTAAATGCATGCCATAAAATCTGGTATTGAAATCTTTTTGAATGTCTAGGAAGATAGGTCAAGGAAACTTCCATTGGGTTTAATTGTCAACGGGTGACTTAATGAAACTAAAAAGCTTTGAATATCCTTATGCAAATTATATCCCAACTTATCATATAATACTGAGGGGGTTTGCTCTTATAAAGTAGATCCAAATCCAAGAGAACTAAGGTAATATTTAACTCTATAATATTTAGAATAGTATTATATAATATATTTTAGCTTCCCTATTTTTAATGGTTTGCTATGGTACTTATAACATTGTTTTAAATACATTATCTAAACGAATTCGAACTATTTTTTCTAATTATTATTAGCAATTACACTCATAAAGGATACACACGATCATAGACGAACAGGATAAGTATTTTAAGCCCACCCACTTCTGCTATTGTAGCTTATGACTATGTGAGATATCAATTCTACCCTCATAATACTTAAGTGCCACTAACTCAATACAACTTGGTTATTTATAAATGTGGAGATGGTCAGATTTAAACTCTACACATGTACTAAATAAATTGCATAGTTTACCTCGCAAAATATTTGTGGTGCAACTCGATGGGAGAAACTTCCAATTATAATTCGTGTATCCAGATCCTATAACAGATCATTATAATTACTATTATTCATTAATGTCCCCAATTGAAATACAACATTCTTTTTTTTTTTTTTTGAGATATTTCTTGTGAGCTCTTTTACTTTCTTAAACCAGGTTGTTCAGGTTATTTTTTCTATCCCCCTCTGATGAACTTTCCAATCAAACATATTTTGTCTGAATGTGTTCTATATGAATGTAAGATTGTGGTATACTACAGAGAACATAGAAATAGAGGTCACTTTCTTATGCCTACATCAAACGCATAAGTGTCAGTTATAAATATATTCCGAATTATATCGAAACATCGATATATACATGTCGTAATAATTATTACGTCTATCCTTGAGGATTTGGGAGAATACAGGAAGGGACTGTCACGTTACTGGCTCTGCTTCCCGACACACTAACTCGATAAAAATTCAGCACACTATTGAGTGACCTCTGTTTAATTCTCCTCTGTGGTTTATACCTGATTAGTTTCTATCTACTTCAATGCATTAATAGATTGATTTGTTCTATTTCCGTTAACACTTTAATTTCTATAACTCTCTACATTTTGCTTCGTAAAATTAACAATCTACTTAACGCGTTAAAACATTGTGCAGTAAATAAATATATGGGTGAACGTAAACTCTGTAAACACGTACGTCACTCACTTATAGAGTATTTTTGACTCTACAGAGACACTGGTTCATTAAAGTTAACTAATATTTTTACCTCTACAGTATGGTTTTAATTTATATTCATAAAACTTAGATTTTAGAATCCATAAGTTGATATGAACTGTAATTTTTAATATAATGAACAGCTTTTATTCAAAGTTGATCAAAACTGTGTTTGCTGTTTAATCAATTCAAATTTCATATAAACAAGATTTGAGCGAAATTAATCCTACACGCCTGACTTGCTGCGAAGTGAATCAGCATAGCTAATTAGTTTTACTATTTGCCACTGGAGACCCGCTTTCACTGGTGAAATCCTCGCAGTAGTCGAAGCTCCATACAGCCACTTAACTACAATTTGTGACTTCTTTGAGTACGTGATCTCATTGCAGTATTCTGTACGTGATAGATTACTCGTATGTACTTTGTTAAAACTTGGGAATTATAAATTTTGTAAACTCTTTAGAAACTATATTTTTTAAGTGATAAAACATTAGCGTACAAGTATAGAGAAAATATTTTTAAATAAAAAAACAACTCTTTTAAACTAAAAATATGAGATCTTGGTGTTCACAATGAAATAAAAAATGTTGTTTCTAAAAAGTATAGAAATTTGATTTTTATTTCAATTCTTTATACCTTGAATATTATTCAATGATTTGGTTTTTGTATAAATTTGATTCTGTATCCCCTATATATAACAACATTTATTTTTTTTGCATTAAAATCAGATCCCTGCCCTCTGGGATGGCCAACCTGTGATCCCTCATGCGAAATATATGCAAATACACAGTTGTGGTCAATCGTTGCTTCTATTATAATCGCACATACGACCACTAACAAAAGTAGTAGAAATAATTTGTATATATAGACCAACATAGATTTAAAATAACATCCAGTGTTAATAAGCACGTTTAGATACAAATACCCTGAAAAATCATGGTAAATAAAATGAATAAAGAGATGTTCTTAAACGTATATGGCTAAGAACATCTAGAATTGTGTAGTACACAATGAGTTATCCGTGGAATAAAACTATTAACTCTTAAAATTTGGAAATACTTTTACTTACTGGAAATAAACATGTATCATGATTCGAGAGAGATCTAGAAAGCACATGGATATCGAAATTTTATGTGCATATTTAAGCAATATATATTGTTAGGTACTTATTTTTTTCTAAAATCACTTCCCATAAGGTCACTGTTTTAAAATCTTTATACATTCTAACGTTAAGAATGAACTTGGAAAGATACACTAGATTGCCTGTGAGATTGAACCTGTTTGTTTTTAGTGTAATCATATGGTTTATTGATTACACTAACGTTAATTCACTTCGACACATCAATGCTAATACCACATATTTTTTTAATTAACTGCAATTTAAATGCT
>JAQJVL010010470.1:0-12224 GCA_035578905.1 Stictocephala bisonia
GAGCAGAGGCAGTGAGACACGGTTTGTGAAATGATAGTGAATTAGTCCTTGAGTGTCGCTATAGTACAAAGGAAGGGATTTTTGAGTATAGGAAGTGAGGCTAGGTGTAGGGGAACTGATAGGTTCTGGATAGGAAGTGAGGTAATAGAGAGTCCACAGAATTGATAATAAAAGTGAGTGAAAGTAAGTAATGTAACCTAGGTAACATGTACACGCACGCAAAGGTGGGTGAAAATAGGAAATTGTTAGTTGATAGTTAATGAAAGAAAATGTGAAGCTTGTAGTAACGGACTGATAAAGCCCGAGTAGACCTCGTAAGTACAGTTAAAGTACTTTAGGTTGGATAGTCCGGTTAGGTATGGGTAAGAGTGAGAAGCTAGCGTATTAAGTTTGAAGGATGTCAGGTGTGTTTGATATGAAGTTAAGTAGATGGGAGTTAAAGGACCAAAAGGTTAACAGTGTATTAAATATAGCTGCCCCGTAATTTTTAAATAAACCGTGTATTGCGGGTTGCCTTGAGTATGTACTCAACCGTGATTGAATAGATAAGTATAGGTAGGTAACGATGGTAGGAAGCCGTAGATGGGTACCCGAAGGTAAGAGCACATGTTAATAGTAACATTCAAAATTAATTTAAATAGGTAGGCTAACAGTATGTGTGAGAAAGATTACCTGTAAAGTGAGGAGGCAACCAATCAGAGTGTAGCATATGGGTGCACATGCGCGCCAGACCAGTAGCTGACAGATGAATAGCGTACGAAGGTAGTCGTTGGAAGTACACGAAAGCATTTTATATAGTACATATGTAAATGTCTACCATCCTTTGCATTTTATATAGTATGACATGGGACTTTGGGAAGGGAGGAGGGACTTCCCTTCCGAAGGTGTCATGTTTCCGAAAGCATACGCTTAATTTTGCCACTAGGTGCGCATTTGCACAGAGAGCAATCGACATTTGTTATAGTGTATATTGCCACAGAGTAGCAAGTCTCTGCGCATGCGTCACCCGGCATTGCCACCAGGGGCGCTGCGATCGCGTTGCCGCCAGGGGCGCTACGTTGCCGCCAGGGGCGCTACGGTCGACGTTTGTTATAGTATATATGATGTTGATTTTATATAGTATAAAGACGCCATATTGGATGGGGGAATTTTGGGGAGGGAATTTTCCCACGGGGTGTGAGTTGGCGCGGGCGGGAAGAGACGCCATATTGGATCCGGTCGCCATCTTTTGTATTTCATGACGTCATATTGGACAAAAAAGTGCATTTTATATAGTATGATGTGGGAATTTGAGGGAAATTTGAGGGTAATTTGAGGGAAATTTTGGGAGGGAAAATTCCCACAGTGGGTTGGCAACACTGCGCCGCCATCTTGGATCCGGTCACGTGACCAAAAAAAAGTGAGTCTATTTCGCCCAGAAAATAACTACTACCGAAGATGCCCGAAGGTGGCCGCTCTCGACCAATTAGAGCTCGGGGTGGTCACGTGACCCGAACGTAGTCGTCATCTTGGATCCGAAAGCCGAAGATAGCCGAAGATACCCGAAGATACCCGAAAGTGGTGCCAAAACCAGCAGATATTCACTACTGTGGAGTTTTGGAAAAACTGTATTTTACTGCTAGTATTTACCTCATTCAAAGAATGCAATAATATACATCTTTCACCAAATCTTCCCTGATAATGGACTTTTTAAGGTACCAATGGATTTTTCTAAATTGACTAAAACCTATTATTTAGTGTAAAATTAACAGTTAACAAAATATTTCGATTTAAAATATTTGAACAAAAACTATTTTATAACGGGTAAAATTAACTCAATGTGTATTTTTATTATTTAAAAAATGTTTTAATAAAGAACCCTGCAAAATGTCAAGTCAATCGGTTAAACCGTTCTTGAGTTATTGATTATTTTGTAAAACACGCTTAAGGACACACAACTAAACGGAATGGAATTCGAACATAAAATTTTGAACATTATTTTGATTTTTCTGCTCTAAATCAAGAGTAGAATCCAAAAACATATATCCAGGAAACCTTTAAGTTACTAGAGGAACTGTGCTACCAACATATAGTATCTCCAGTATTTACGTATTATCTTAAATTATTTCAGCAGTAGCAATGTTTTCTTGGATAGTAGATGAATTATGGATGTACTTAAGCCATTTAGGTCAACATAGGGTTCACATGGGGTTTATACGAAAAGTAATTCATAAATAAGAAAAAAATACAGTCATTACTGTAAATATAAAGTTTAGGACTTTAAAATTGAAGTTCTTTAAAAACTACGATTCGTAAAACTATGTCTGTAAGTATTTATGACGTGTTACACCGGTGATCTGTTGTAAATGAATACAAAAACAAATAATAACATTTTAAATACATAACCTCTTCAAAAGACGTCCTATTAAATGTTAACACCTAAATGTACATTGTTATGATAGACTTAAAAAATACTTTTACTATACATATAGAACTATACTTTTGTTCTACACTTCATATTCATCCACAGTAAATTTCAAAACTGTACACTGACGAAGTTAGACAAACTTACCAACTACTTCAAATTGTGTTTGTCGAGAGAGCCACAAACAGAAACACTTAGAATTCAATTTGGCAAAGTTATGAGCTCCATTGTTGGGTCTTTTCTTCTCATTTTATTATTTTCTTTAGAACATAGTTCAAGATTTATTTTCCCGTGGAAAAATGTGTAAACAATGATTAGCCAGTAATATTTTTGCGTTGCTGGAATATAACGAAGCGTAAATAGGAGAGATTGACTAAGCATTAATTTCTATAAGTTTTATTTTGTTTATTCTAAGGTAGTTTATTTCAATACTTTTCATCTAGTGTCGTGTACGAGGGGTGAGTAGGAGGGTCTGTCTAGTGTTATCTATGATGGCATGGTCATCACTACTCTGTGTGTATGGGGAAGAACCACCAGAACTGCGGGTTTATGTGTGGGTGGGAATGTTATCAGAACTGTATGTGAATGGAAGGGTATGAGGGTAATCAGCAATGTACGAGTATGGGTGGGTGGGAGGGTCATCAGCACTGTACGTGTGTGGGTGGGTGGGAGGGTCATCAGCACTATACGTGTATGGGTGGGTGGGAGGGTCATCAGCGCTGTACGTGTATGGGTGGTGGGAGGGTCATCAGCACTGTACGTGTATGGGTGGGTGGGAGGGTCATCAGCACTGTACATGTATGGGTGGGTGGGAGTGTCATCAGCACTGTACGTGTAACTTCTTTAGCAGGTACTAAGCTAAACAGATGTACTTAATTGTACTAAGACCACATAGTTTAGCTTATAATTTATGGTGAACAGAAGAGAGGAATTGAATCCTGGTGGTTAATGAGGGAAATACCATAAATGGTGGTTTCTGAACACAAACATATACATTCAAAAAGGAAAATTATATAGTAGTTGATTGGCATGTTTTTATGAAACAATATTCTCGTTACTTACATATAAATACCTAACTACAACAATTTTTTATGAGACTACGTAACAAGCTACAGTTAACTAATTAACGTTACAAGATGTCTTACTTAACAAGATGAAGTTAATGATAAATGCCCTATTTAACACTTACCCTGGGCCCAACGACTTAAAGCCTACTTAGGAACTGCCTAATGCCAGTTACCTGGATGGCGGGCTGCATGCATGGACGAGATACCTCGCCGATCATCCATCCAAGGAACGGTCACGCTTAATGTATCCGGTTAAGGTCAAATTAGTTATAACAATCATATCATACATTACTTAAATGGTAGATTGGGTTAATTTTTATTTTTTATGATACTACGTAACAAGCTACAGTTAACTAGTTAACGTTACAGGATGTGTTACTTAACAAGATGAAGTTAATTGTAAATGCCCTATTTAACAATTACCCTGGGCCCAACGACAGCCTGCCTAATGCCAGTTACCGGGATGGCGGGCTGCATGCATGGACGAGATACCTCGCCGATCATCCATCCAAGGAACAGTCACGCTTAATGTATCCGGTTAAGGTAAAATTAGTTATAACAATCATATCATACTTTACTTAAATGGTAGATTGGGTTAATTTTTATTTTTTATGAGACTACGTAACAAGCTACAGTTAACTAGTTAACGTTACAGGATGTCTTACTTAACAAGATGAAGTTTTTGATAAATGCCCTATTTAACACTTACCCTGGGCCCAACGACAGCCTGCCTAATGCCAGTTACCGGGATGGCGGGCTGCATGCATGGACGAGATACCTCGCCGATCATCCATCCAAGGAACGGTCACGCTTAATGTATCCGGTTAAGGTAAAATTAGTTATAACAATCATATCATACTTTACTTAAATGGTAGATTGGGTTAATTTTTATTTTTTATGAGACTACGTAACAAGCTACAGTTAACTAGTTAACGTTACAGGATGTGTTACTTAACAAGATGAAGTTTTTGATAAATGCCCTATTTAACACTTACCCTGGGCCCAACGACAGCCTGCCTAATGCCAGTTACCGGGATGGCGGGCTGCATGCATGGACGAGATACCTCGCCGATCATCCATCCAAGGAACGGTCACGCTTAATGTATCCGGTTAAGGTAAAATTAGTTATAACAATCATATCATACTTTACTTAAATGGTAGATTGGGTTAATTTTTATTTGTTCATGTACAAAGCTCAACTATAATATATATGTAAAGTATGTAAACACATAATATACGTTGAATCAACGTGAAATGTAAGTTTTTATAATGGCGTGTCTGTATAAAATTCATGTACGAGCGATAAAGTACCAAAGTTTCCCATTGTGTAGGTCAAGTAACGTCGAGGTATCAGCTGCATTTTAATGGTCCCTGATCTAAAGCTTTCTTTTACGATACTAGGACTGAAACTCCTTCTGAATTTTTATTCCTCAATTCAGTTGAATTATTGTTTTAGTTATTCACCCCAATTGTAAAACAAAAGTAAACAGTAAATCTTTCACTCAAGCGTAAATATTAGCGAAACTTCAAAACGTAAATTAGAAAATAATTTTAGTAGCACTTAAAATTGTGAAACAGTATATTGTGTATTCATTAGACAAGTTCAGTCTTAAATCAAATAGAAATGTTGCAAATTATAATCCGACGATGGCAGTCCAATGGTTTAGTTTCACCGAAGTGAGTTTCTAAGCCGTTAACTCAACACTTCATTAGGCATTTCAGTTGGAAATGTGGTTTTATCTACTCAAAGGAGTCTGCTTTGACTGTTTCCTCAACTGTAAACTAACATAATGCGTTTAAGTTAGTGGAATTTTCTTCCCTTTCTTTGTGTCATCAGAAATAAAGAAGTGACTTGGTGGCATTCCTTTCGTTGTTTAGTGAATAATTCATAAATATCACTGTTTTAATGCGAGGAATAAAACTAACCTCTCACTTAGAGGGTTTAATTTACCATAAATACCTGTTGGTGAATAGAAATGGCAATAAAAACCACAAATAAAAAACATTTCTGCCATAACGTTTCGTGCATGGTAACTAAAATAGACGGTAGGGCTCACGAGTAGACATGTGACGTCATTGGTGCAAACAGTCACCCGGTAATGTCGTCAGAGCTTGGCCGCCGATTTATCTACAGTAAGCAACAATCACATAGACCCTTAAAATGTTTTTCGATTGCCAACACCGTTAACTATAGAAACAAGAAGACTGTCCACTCATATGGGTCACTTGAAGCCGGTTTTCCTGTTCTGTGAAATTAGTTCTTGTTTTGTCTTCACATGTGGCGGTCTTCACTAGCGGTCTCTCTCTTTATATATCTTCATCCCTCTTTCTCTCTCTACAGCACTCGCTGAAGTGACATATAGCTATGCTAGTAATACGTAATGCAGTTGTACAAACTCCTACTTGGGACCGTTAGACAGCAGCACAGGTGATGGTCTACTGCAAATGCATTGCTTAGGGCTGTCTGTTTTTATAGACAATTCAAGTTTTGAACATTTTAGCATAAATGTTGGTACCAAAATACATTTTAGGGAATACTTTACTATGCAAATTTCACTGAACAAAAATATTACTCATACAGCACCAGAAAAACCTTTTATTCTACTATTTACGGCAATGGAATTTGTTACTTAGTCTTCAAACTTTGTTAAGGAATAACAGACCAAAGCCCCCAAGCAAATTTAGAGTGGGCCTCCCAAATTTAGAACCCGTGAAATATTGCTTGTGAGAAATAAATGCTAACCCCTAGGCAAGCAAGAGGCTTATGACAGCCTTTTACTAACGTTGTATTAGTAAGTCCCATCGAAACACTTTATGCACATCATGAATGCTAACAAAAGTCACGCTATGAACTCGTAAAAAGTGATCTTTGCGTAACTAATTTAATACGAGTAAAACAAGTAGAACTAACGTGATGTCACATTTAAAAACATGAAATATACTATTCTCAGATCTGAAGATTCGAGCTACGTAATAGTTTTAATTTTTCATAACCATACTAAATTTATGCTTCGTGATGCTGACTTGTTTGTAATTTCTTTAAACACCTACTATGCTAAATATTAAGAAACTTGTAATTATATAGTTTATTTATATATTGTATAACATGGAATATACACGAATAAAGCCAAATTGCCTTTAGGATATTGCATAATTGTTTTGTACGGAAATAATAACAGTCTACTCCCATCATATTTTCAAAACTTGTATTGTTAAAGATATCTTGATTACTACAACATCTATCGTTGTATTTTGCAGGAGTCAGGGGGGCAGAGCCCTTAGGCTGTTGAGATGTGGCATCACCTAGTCGTCTAGCGATGCCCGCTACAGCCATGTTCTCAAACCTGAAGAGCCGCGTGGGGGGTGGAGGCAGCGGCGCAACCCCTCACAACCTGCTCGACCACAACCCCATCTCCCAGTACTTCGAGATCGGTAAGGTGGTGGCCAGCGCCGGGCCTGAGCACATCTGGAAGATTCACGATGCCTACCGAAAAAGTGACGGAAAGGTAGGTCATATTCTGGTATAATGCCTTTATTTTCCCCAACACTCAAGAAAATGATAAATATATAACACAAAATAAACTTGAGCGCAAATCGGCGTGCGTTTAATTGAAAAAGCAGAAAGGTATGACACTACGTTATCACATTTGGATAAGAACAAGGCATTGCCGATACTGATGGAAGCCTTTCTTTCCTTCCAAATATATGAAGGAAGGACGTTAATTTGGTAGTTGTTGCTGTTGAAAATATGTTTTCCAATGATTTCAATTACTGTATTATGAACAAATTGACCTTTCATCTAGTCATTTGACAAAAACTATTTGAGTGGCTTGCTTCTATTTAAAAGAATAACGGTCTGAGCATCCAGATAAACAAAGCTCATAAATTTGGCAACGGTCTGAGTATGATCAAACTGGTCCGGTGGTCAAGTCATGCCAAAAAGAATTGTTGAGCCATACCACAAGGTCTTGTCAAACTGGTCCAATGAGGCTCACAAGTAGAGGCTGGAAATCCTGCATCCTGGTTTTGATATTGTCTGCGTTTATTTATTTTATCAATCTGTGTATTTTAATTATAAAAAAATAGAAATAACTGAGTAGTGTCTTATAAATGAGTGAAGGCATCTTCACTTTAATGATATCGAGGCGAAGATTTAGAAGAGTTTTCGATAAATTTGAGAACATTTGCAAAGATAAGAAAAAGTTTGGGTGGTTTGTAATTTTTTTACAGTTTACTTATTATTGATATCAATCGAATGAAAAATGTTTTAATATAGTATACAATACTGGGTGATAATGTAATGCGGGTCATTTTTATTGCAATTTCTAGTTTAGATTTTCAGTAGAGTAATCCACAAAGCTGAGGAACGATTTTTTATCGTACAATGTTTATTTTAACTTAATTAATTCAAAATAATGACAATGCTTAACAATTTATATCCGAATAGGCCACTATTATGCTATAAATACAGCTTTTAGAAAAAAAATTTCACAGGTTTTTACTCTGAAGGAAAACTTTAAAACGCTATGCCATACGTGTTTTTTTTTTATGTCGGGCCAGTTCGACATTACTAATTGGACAGTGCTTCAATCATCAGAATTGTTTGACGTTACTAATTGGCAGGCCCGACCAGAGGGGGGGGGCAGGGGGGGCAAAATCCCCGGGGCCCGGGGTCCAAGGGGGCCCGGGCACGGCCGCGATTTTTTTTTAGGAAATTCCAAAAAATCCTTTTATTAAAATATTTTACAACAGATTGAATTTACTTGCGGTTTTAATTATGAAATTATTGTAAGGAATATTATGCATTTGGAAAAGGCAATATGCAAGAAATTATTTCTTTGCATAAGTTACAATTAATAAAAATATATCGGGAATGCATTGCGCGTGGGAGCGGGAGCGGGCGCGTCACCTGATCGGAAGCTCGCTGAGAAGAAAGAAAATATTCCTGAGCACCAAAACAGCCTTAGCCATAAAGAATGTTACTTAAAATGGAAAGATCTGGAATTAAATCTTAACAAAGGAGGTACTATATTTGGTAGCATTGAAAAACAATTGCAGAATGAGATCACTACCTGGAAACAGATCTTACACAGACTCCTTCACGTAACTTTATTTTTAAGTGAGCGAGGTCTCTCTTTTAGAGGGGAAACTCAAAAGGTGGGTCATGCAAACAACGGCAATTTTTTGGGTATGCTAGAACTTTTAGGTCATTATGACCCTATTTTAGCGAAGCATCTAGATCAGGTTAAGCAATCTCAAGAATCGAATAAGAGAATGCAAGTGCATTATTTGTCTTGGAGAACTCTAAACGAATTCATAGCAAGTTGTGCTTGATTATGTAAGGAAAGTTATTGTGGGCGAACTCAAGCGATCTAAATACTATTCTATTATGGTTGACGCTACACCAGACTCAAGTCATGTAGAACAGACCTCTTTTGTATTTAGATACATTATTTTCAAAGAAGACGTAAAAGAATATGAAATCCATGAACGATTTTTGGAGTTTTCCGACTGCAATGAATAAACTGGAGAAGAAATCGCAAATCTAATCAAAGAAGTTCTTAAAAAATATGACATATCCTTAGATGACTGTAGAGGACAAGGATTCGATAATGGCAGTAATATGAGTGGCAAGTATAAGGGTGTTCAGGCTGATATTTTAAAATTAAACTCCCTGGCTGTGTACTCACCCTGTGGATGCCACAGTTTGAACTTATGTGGAGTATGCGCTGCTGAGAGTTGTACTGAAGCACAGACTTTCTTTGGTGTTGTTCAGAATCTGTACAATTTATTCAGTTGCAGCCCGAAAAGATGGGAGCTTCTGAAAGAGATAGTAGGATCTTCACTGCACTCATTGTCTGATACGAGGTGGAGTGCTAGAGTAGAATGTGTGAAACCAATAGCGGCATACATAGGCAAAATCATTGAGGCAGTTTCATCATTGTTGAATCTTAACGTAACTGTTGAAACGAGAGCCACAATCAATGGGCTTTTAGAATATCTTAACACCTTCAAGTGCATCCTCATGGCGTCAATTTGGGTGAAAGTGTTGGTACCCATCAACTACAGAAGTCAACTACTTCAAACTATGGATGTTACTTTGGATGTTGATAGTAGTAATATAGAGAGCCTAATTGATGATTTAAGTGCCTTAAGAAATAACTGGGACAAGATATTGTCTGAATGCAAACATGTTGCAAATGCTTATGGTATCGAACCGGAACTCCCCACTTTCCGTGCAAGAAAGAGGAAGACTTTTCACGATGAAACAGCTACAGAAAATGTAATGTTGATTTTATCCCCGGAAGAACGCTTCAAAACAGAAGTTTTTTACACAATAATTGATGTTTTGGTGGCCAACCTGAAAACGAGGTTCACAGCACTGAGAGAAATCGAAATGAAATTTTTATGTTTTATGGAAGTATAACGAAATGGACGAGAAGACGATCACAGAAAGTTGTGTAAGATTCGCCGACGAGTACAATTCAGATGTAAGCAGGGATCTAGTTGATGAAATGATTTACTTGAAAACTGTTAGTAAATCAAACATCTCAGATACGTCGCTGAAACCAGCAAAACTTTTGAACAAGCTCGTGTCCCTTAATGTGACAAATCTTTTCCCCAATGTGTGCATTGCTCTTCGCATATTCTGTTGCCTACCAGTATCCGTTGCTCAGGCCGAGAGATCATTTAGTGTTTTGAGCCGAATTAAAAATTGTTTAAGATCTACTATGGGTCAACAACTATTATCTGATTTGGGACTGTTAAGCATAGAATAAAAACTTGCAAAAACTCTCGATTTCGACCACGTAAACCAAAACTTTGCGGATATGAAAGCAAGAAAAGTTATGTTGTAACTAACAGTTCTATTGTAAATAATTAAAAGCTAAGTTTAATTGTTAAAACTGTTTTAATGTTCTTCCTTCCTTTGTCAATAACATGAGTGTTCACTATTGCACATCCCAGTTTATGAGTTAGCAGATTTTCGGGAATTTTCGTTCAACTAGGTTTGGGGGGGGGGGGCCCGGTCGGGTCTCATCCCCGGGGCCCGGCCTGGCTCTGGGCGGCCCTGCTAATTGGGTAGTGCTTCAACCATCAGACTTGTTCGATGTTACTAATTGGGTAGTGATTCAACCATCGGACCAGTTAGACATTACTAATTGGACAGTGATTCAATCATCAGAATTGTTTGACGTTACTAATTGGGTAGTGCTTCAACCATCAGACTTGTTCGATGTTAATAATTGAGTAGTGCTCCAACCATCGAACCTGTTTATTTATATCATTCTGATAAAGAAACTAAGAAAGTCTGTGTTACGAATATGAACGAAATTATATTTCGTACATATCAGGTACTTATGTTTTTGATAATCTGTTTTTGGAATATATTTGTTTATTTTAAGATGTTTAATTTGAACCTCTTGATATTACCAAAAAAAAATTATTTTATCGCTTTATCCATTTACACTTGTTGTAGCCACTAATGATTACACTCATACATTGGTTACATTTAATTATTAAGTAAATAAATAAAATAATATTGCTTGAAGCTAACAGAAAAAATACAGCTAGAAGGATAACAATTGCACAGAAAGTGTTGAATCAACTTTAAAAGTTTTCCTGAAAATTTGAAAATTATGATGCAATAAAAATAAAAAAAAGATAATTTGTAGGAGAAAGATAGTTTAATAATATTGTACAGCCTGAGAAGGTAAAGACATGTTCGGATTTTTCTTAGATTTCCGGAAAATTTTCGTGATCGGGATGGTTGAGTCCGAAGACCGAGCATTCGCTATTGGTCGATTTGTCTTAGTTTATGGATCTTTTACCCTTCTTCAACCGAGGTTATATAGGGAGACCTTTTACCGTTTCTGGTAAGTTCTGCTAATGTCACGTAGCTGAAACTGTATGTTTTGAATCACCAATTCTTGGCTAAGGAATAACAAAAAATACATCTTCTGAGTTTTAAGAACGAAAATCTATCTGCCAACGATGAAGTTGTGATATTATGAGAACTATTTATAATAATAATAATAATGTTTTATTTTCTCATTTTATAAAAAATCAAACATACTCCCAATGCTGCCTTCCTATACAAGAAATATATAGATACAAATAAATATATACACACACATACATGATTTAACATGTATACACAATTACCCAACCTGCAGCTGTACCATACATATGTTTAATACCATTTAAATGTATATCTGTTGAGAAAATAAATAGGGCCCCTTAGGTCATAGATCTGTTTTTGGGTTCCATTACAAGAATAATATTTCAACAAAAAGACCAATGCAGTAGCAAATTAACAAAACTATATTCCTAATCTTCCTTACAGTAATATTCTAAAGTATTTACAACAAATATATACTATGTTAAACTAAAAATATTCCTGTTAATAAATAAAAGAAGTTGCTCAGTGCTTGTAATTATACTCATTGGAAACTTTTTTATGCTAAGAAATGAACTTTTAAAATATTAAAACAAGTTAAAGAGAAAATAAAATTAAAAAAACACATATAACATACTAAGATAAAACAAACCACCATAATTAATTTCAAGTATTTAAGTATTAAACAACGAATCCTGGCAACAAATTAAAAACCATCCCTTGGTGTATTATACTATTTACCCTAATGCAGTATCACAAAATATACCTCAATATTTTCTATTGTAAATAACCATTTTTTTACTCTTTTCAAAAATATGTTTTTACTTGCCACATTTCTTATATTAGGTGGAAGTTA
>JAQJVL010010471.1:0-12176 GCA_035578905.1 Stictocephala bisonia
AGTGGAACCTTATATCAGCAGAAGCGAACTCCATGATTTTATTAATTTTTATATTATTTATAACACATACGCGAGAAGAGCGCGAGCATGTTTTTATTAATTTGTGGGGTGATGTAGGGGTGTTTGATGTAGATTTAACATTATTATACACACACACACACACACACACAAGACTAGACACACAACATTAACACTTTTGACACACAACACACTTAATTGAACCTTCTTCTGCGCTAAACACAGAATTTTCTACATTACACGATGAGCTCTCTCCGTACCAATTTATTTCACACACTGAAGACATCAACTGACAAAACGTTACACACACACTGTATCTATATCTCTCTCTCTATCTATCTATCTCTCTCTGGGCCACACACTACACACTACACACACACACTCATGCGCGAGCTATTGGCATGGCGCGCGCTACTTAACACCACACACAGGGGACTCATGTATATCATCTATCTCTTGGGCAGTGTCCGTATTTTGAGTAGCGCGAAGATATTTGAGCGTTGTCAAACACTGAAATCAAGATTTGCTACTATATGATGATATATGATTCAAACACACGTAGCGATGGGAGGTACACACACACACAGTAGAGGCTGTTGGAGTGGTAGGGGGCTGGGGAGGGAGTGGGGATTGGGAAGGGCGCGATGCTGAGCGTAATGTATGTACACACACGGATAGAAAATGGGTGTGTAATATCACAGTTGTTGATGGATGTGGAGAGGGTTATGTCGATCTCTCTAGTTGGTGTTGGAGAAGAGGTTGGTTTTCTATCTATCTCTGAAGACACACACACACATTTGTAGATGTTTGTGGGGTTGAAGGTGGACACCACAACACACACACAAGGGATGGGGGTAGAGTTGTGAGAGTTTTATTGTGTGAGAGAGAGGGTGTTTATGGTGTTAGGGGTTGTTGGGGGGGTGTGGGTGACGAGAGTGAGCGAGTGAATGTGGTTGTGTATGGTAGAGTTAGTTGTTTATTATCATAGGGTTTTAATGTAGTGGGTGGGGTGGGGTTATCATTGTCTAATGTGGTTGGTATTATCTCTCTATTGGGGTAATGACATTAGGTAGGGCTACTTTTTGGAGTAGTTATCTCTCTATACTATCTTATCTCTCTCTATCTATATATCTATCTCTAGGGACACACACACACACAGAGGTTGGAGAACGAATTTGTACTATCTCTATATACTCTGTTATGTGAAAGGTTCTATTGATCTCGAGAGAGAGCGAGATAGAGAGATAGAGAGAGGAGTTAGGTTAGGATGGGGAATTTTTGGGTTGGGGGGGGGGTTGTTGGTTTGTTGATGTGATAGGGTGAGTTTGTGGGGGGGTTAGGGATTGTAATAGAGGGACACAGGGTTCTAGATGTTATCTCTATATATATCTCTATATGGGATTTATATAGAGATTGTTATGTGGATGTGGGTGAGGTTGAGTTGGGAGTGCGTGTTGGTAAGGTGATGTTGGGCGGGGTGTTGTCTCCTCTCTATATACTCTATATTATCCTATCTGTTAGTGGGAGCGAGAGTTTGGTACACACAATGTATTTAAGGTGATGTGTGGCGAGATGTGGATGAGGTGGTTATTGGTGAGGGTGATGGATATTGGAGAGAGTAGTGAGTTATGTGGAAAAGAGAAGGAAGGGGTTTTTTTTTATCTCTCTGGGGTGGGGTGGGGGGGGGGGGTGTGGAGAGGGTAATATATATATATATGACTCTCTTTATATATATATATGGGTTGTGTCTCTATATATTATATAGGGGGGGTGTTTGTTGATGGGGTGTGGGGGTTGGGTGATGGGGTGTTATTGGTGTGTGAGACACTGATAGTTTCTATCTATATGTGGCAGGGGATGTGAAGATATATAGGGGGTATATATATATTACAAGAGTGGTGTATATAGACACGAGATGGGGGGTACTCTCTCTATATATATTAGGATTTGAAGAGGAATCTATGAGAGGGGGTTGAAGGATTATATGTTAAGGTGGATGGGAAAAATTGGATATATATTGGGGTGTGGACATTGAGGGGGGTATGTCTATAGTATTAGGGGTTGGGGAGATTAGGGTAGGAGGGTGTGGTGGGTTGTTTATGGGAGGGGTTTGGTATGTATAACACACCAGTTTTTATTTTTTGGGGTGGCGATATATATATATATCTCTCTGGGGGGTACTGTTTTTTACATATCTGGAATCTCTATATTATGGGGTGGGAGAGGAGGGTTGTGGAGAGTGTACACACACATTATGTGTTATGTTTGGCACACATTTTTTGTATTTTGGGAGTTTTGGATTTGGGGGGTTGGTAGGTGTGTGTATGGTTTTTTTAGGTGGTGGGTGAGAGAGGTGGAGGAGGTGGTGGTGTTGAGGTGAATTAGGGTGATCTATATATATCTATATGGGAGGTTCTCTCTATATTCTATTATTGGGGGGGGGGGGGGGGTGTTGGGTGGGTTTTGTGGGTCTATCTATCTATTGAAGAGGTTGTAAGTATGGGATGAAGAGATGGGGGGAGTGGGAGGTAAGTATTTTGGAGGGGGGGAATGAGGGGGTGGTTATGGAGTGGGGGGGGGGGTGTGTTAGGTGGATTGGAGGGGATTGGTAGGGTGTTGATTAATATATAGGGAGGTGGAATAGGTTTAGGGTGGGAAAAGTGGGAAAGGCGGGGGGAGTGGTTGTTTGGGAAATGGAGGTGTTATGGTTAGATTTTGGTTAATGTAGTATAGTGTGAGTATAGATTAAGTTTATAGATGTTTTATGGGATGTGGAGTAGAAGGTAATGTAATAATTATTGGTGGAGGAGGAGATTTGTTGTTGGTTGGATGGGGATTGGGGGGGTTATGGATTTTGTGGGAGGGGTAGGGGTTGGTTAATTGGTTTGAAATTTGTAGAGGAGGTGTTGGGTGGGTGTTATGGTTTATGTTGGGGTTGTTTGTTAGTGGGGGAATGAGTTTTTTGATGATTGTATTTTTGTGATTTAGTTATTTTTTTGGGTAATATATAATTTTTTGTAGTTTGTTTAGGGGGAAAATAATGATTGTTGGATATGTTGGTTGAGTGTTTTATTGTGTTTTTTCTTTTTATATAGATTTTGGAAGTATTAGAATAGAATAAATGAAATAATTTATAAATTTTTGTGATAGATAATTTTAATGTGAATTTAACTCGTATTATTTGCAGATATATTATTATGAAAAGTTAAATAATATATAATAGCTAATTGTAACAAAACTGATAAATTAGAGTTAGATATTATTCATATATCTTTATTTATATGTTTGCACATACGATACAATGAATAGTGTCAAGATTTTTTAGTCTAAAGTTCTAAATTACAATATGAGTTACATTGATTCAATTACTGCAGTCAATGAAAACAATAAAATATTAATTAAATAATAATAACCAACTATTAATTCACAACAATAAAAACTACTAAAAAAATAATTTATTTTAGTACATTAAAATAATAAAACATACTTTATTCATGGAAAATTGTTTATTAAGAGAGGTGGAAAGTTTCTCAAATGAGTACAGAGCTTTACTCATTGAATAATCTTTTAATCTTTTTTCATAATTATAACAATTTTCAGTTTTTATATTTTTTGGTATATATTTTAAAAATTTGTTTCCTATATAAGTGGTTTTTTTTTCAAAAAACCAGTCTGTGAGTCTGGTTAAAGATATTTTTTGATCTTGTATTATAGAAATGACTAGTATTATTAAACTTTGATAATTCATTTTTAGTTAAAAGAATACACTCAAAAACAAATTCACTGTAAACAGTAAAAATGTTTAAGTTTTTAAAATGGTCTTTGGCAGAATCATCATGTTTTAATTTAAGCATTATTCTGATACACCTTTTTTGTTGTTTTAAAATATTATACAAGTTAGTTTTAGTCGTTGAGCCATACAGGGAAATACCATAAGAAATGTGTGAGTGCACATGGGCAAAATATATATTTTTTAAGGTTTTTAGGTCGCAGTAGAGGCTCATTCTTGATAGTGCATAAACTCCAGAATTGACCTTAACCAAGAGGTTATGCACGTGTTCGTTCTAATTTAGATGCTGATCCACTGTTAATCCCAAAAAATTTGTGCTAATTTTCTTTTCAATTTGATGTGAATCATAAGTTATAATGGGTTCCTTAGAAGTTTTATTTTGAGGTGTTTTAAAATGAACAAAGTTAGTCTTTCGTGTGTTTAGAAGTAAGTTTAGAGCTTTCAAATAACTTCAATGTTGCTGTTGTTTAACTCCACAGATGCACAAATTTCTACTTCTTCTAGAGAGCTTGATGATTCCACTAAATTTCCATCATCGGCATACAGGCAAAGTTTAGTGTCCAACTCATGTGCTAGTACCTTATGGATCCCCTCCAGGTAACATAGAAAAAATCTTATGGTTCCCTGAGGTACACCAAAATTAGGAAAATAATTAGAAATTTTCAGTAAGTATCATAAGCAATGAATATTTTTCTTTGATCCATTCAAGTTGACAATGGGACGGGTTCTTTTTAAAGTCGACGTTTCACACTTTGGATTTAAACTATTTTTCATGTCTTATTTTACTATACTTTTGCATTTCTTATAAAAAATACATATTTATATGTCCTATATTAGATATTTTAGTTATTTTATATGCCTCATATCAAACAATTTTTGTCTATTAAACTACTCAAATTTATATTAGAGCCCTATCTATAAATCTAATATATTACAGCCAGATCAAATAATTAAAAAACACAAGTTCTACTATACTATGGTGAAAAGTTAGAAAATGTCTTGTTCAACTCTAATAGAAAAACTAATCCTGTCAAATAAATTATATCCTCACATATTGAAAATTAGTATTTAACCAATAAACACTTTTTAGTCAAGCCATCTTTTTCTTTTTAAACTTGATTTCTTATTCGCATTTTTAGACTATTAATAATTTATAACTAGGAAAATAACATATCTAAGAAAGGTCCTTCTTTGTGATAAACTAATTCCTATTCCCACTAATATTACATTTATTTTCAACGTTTATCATAATGTCAACTTTGAATAGAGAGTCAGCTTTGTTAGCAGACAACAAACACAAATGATGCAGCATTTTTAAGCTTATCCTACCAGATAATGGATGCTCTTATAAAAACTCATAACAAGTATTAAGATAGTAGTTTATTGTGATCTGTCATTGTGTTTTGGTTGATATAGTTTTATGCAGAACTGGTAATTATTATTGGATTACTGTATTTATTATTGTTTTTTAGAGAGCACTGGGTTTGGAGACTTTTTAACAGAATTGGAAAGAAATTGACAAGATTAACAACGATGTTAAGTCCTCTAAGTTTAACCATAAATACTTATGTAACAAGTGTCATAAATATTTCATTTTATACTTTAATTTAAAAAATATTACTGTCACAGTAACCTTTTCCAAATGAGAGGTATCATTTTAATAAGAGAGAAGTAAATAATATGCGAGTTCTTGAGTTATGTTGTATAGTATTTGTGGTGTAAAAACAAAACTTTTGTAATGCAAGTGTGCTCATTATTTAAAGTTTTAAATTATAAAAACATGCCATTCGTAAAAAAAAAAAAAAAAAAAACAGATTCAAGTAAGCCTATATTTAAAACCCATGACCTTTTGACTTTGCCAGCATTATAGATTTATAAAGCACTAGCACACCCGTTGGGGCTTCGCCCGCAAATGTTCAAGTTGTATAGAAAATGTATGAAATTCACAATTTTTTTAAATTCTAAATTGAAGTATCTGTAAAAATAAAAGAAATTTAGTTTATGAGCTTAGGTTAAATATCTGTGTAAGAAGCAGAAGATTTACCTATTTATTTTTTATCACTATACTAAAAATATAAATTATAATAATTGTTAAGAGTATGTGATATTATATTTCAGTAGATTTTTCACATTGGTTTTTATTCTTATGGAGATAAAAAAAATGTAACTTAACTAATATTAATACTTCTTATTTCAAGTTATAAATTCGCAATAAAACAATTTACTATCATATTATGCAGGCATATTTAAAAGATTTAAAAATAAATTACAGAAAAACTCCTTTATAAACTTTGTTATTTTTATTTTCTTTTGGTGCTAAAATAACTAAACGATGGACTCTAGAATGGGTTACGTAAAATTGCACATGGAAAAACACTTCTCTCAAATCTTTGTCTGCAAATTTTAAGGACTGTCCTTAAGACTTATTGATTGTAATTGTAAAATACACATTAATAGGGAACTGTACTTTTTTGAATTGGAGTGGATAGTCTGTAGGAATTAATTGGAATTACCAAACCCAAAATTGGCATTAGTTGAAAAAGATCCTCATTATATGGCAATTAAATTATTTCATAACCTTCCAAGGGAATTAAAGAAAGAGAATAAAGATAAAATATTGTTTAACAAAAATATTTATCATGTTAGCACAAATAGTTTTATTCAATAAAAGATTTCATTATCCTTAAATAGTGATTAGCATTCATTTTAATGTTGTTTAACATTAACCTGTTACTTTGTAATATTAATAACTATTAGTATTAAGAAACTTGTACGTATATATTGACATGTCATTTTTTACTGAGCATTGCTTAGCTATGTAACGTTATATGATGAATAAAGCAATTGAGTTTATTTTATTGAAGAAATGTGGTTTATAGTATTTGTAAAACGAAAGAAGTTAATTTTTTTCCAAAAAATGTTAAACCTGCATATTGTTGCATAAAAATTGGGTGTGCGTCGGACCACACGGTGGAAGTTATACTTCTTTGGCCATTCTCATACACCCACTCACGCACACAAACAGACAGGATATATAAATGAAATATAAGACATTTTTCAATATTATTCAATATATTTATCTTCAATATATTATACGTGACTTCATTATTATATTATACACCTATATTATCATTATCAGTAATTTCTTCGATTAAATTTCTTCGATTAACAATCGATTAATCGATAGTTCTTAAAAATTTGTTCTTACTTTTCAGCGTGACGCGGTTTCTCGACCAACATCCCATCCCAAAGTGTCTAACGGGCGCAAAGAAGTATAACTTCAAAAAAATATTAATTTTCTAAATTTTGTAGACAGAATAGAAGTTGTTGGTTTTTGTTATAGTATATACAAATAAGTCATTTAACAAATTGATATAAATGACTCTAACTTACAAAAGACAATTTATCATAGAACCTCAATAATTTCTACTAAATATAAGTAGCTAATATAAAAACTGACTTAAGTATGAAATATTTTGTTGCTATTTGAGGTTATTAAGCATATTTTAAATTTGAACTAGTTGAGGATAACGATAACAACTGATTTGGATCCCGTCTAATGAGTCAATTCTAATGTGCTGTTGTTATTTACTGTCTCAGGTGTTGGATATAGTTAATTATTTGTCCATGCCAGCAAAAGTAATTAATAATTAAGTAGTACTGTATTATATACACTAAATTGGGTGTCATAAATATATGATCCCAGGTTATTAGAATGTTTTAGGTATATTACTGTGGTGTAATCAGGTATAACCTGTTTTGCAACTATTAAACATTGCTTGTTACTAATATTTTATTTGAAATTAGTAAATAAGGAAATAACTCAAACCCAAGCTTAATCATTTTAAATAAGATTTAATCTTGATCGTTGTCAGCACTACTGGCGCAGTGTTGTAACCCAGCTACGTAATAATAATAATAATAATAATCTATTTATTCCATCCACAACATAAATACAAAACACATTAATACAAAAGTGATACAATATACAGAAGTATATAACAAATAATAAACAACATAACATATTTTACAATTAAACTAAAAAACACATACACACCTGTTTATAATAAAGAATACCATACATGACTTCTGTGATACTGATCTTGAGAATCTACACAATGTATTTTTATTGTTACTTTAATAGTTTAAATCCTTGATTATGTGGATAAAATAAATAGAAATAAATAGGTCCTTTTAGGCAATGCCTGATTAGAGGCAAAAATTTACTTTTAATAAAAAGAGGTTCTATGGCAGTCTGTTACTTATATAATTCTTCTCTTTGATGAATAAAGTTTGTTGGCTCTTAAAGTACAATTTTACATAGCAAACACATTTATAAATGAAAAAATGGTGTGCACTGATAAATATATAAAAAATCACAGATATAAGAAAATGAACAAAATGTATTTAAAATTTTACAGTAGTCTCCACTTTCCCATACAATGAACTATCCTCTTGTACTTATATTTATAATCAGTACTTTATAACAACCGTACATAGACACAATTAATAC
The DNA here is from genome assembly GCA_035578905.1 of Stictocephala bisonia. Taxonomy (NCBI): domain Eukaryota; kingdom Metazoa; phylum Arthropoda; class Insecta; order Hemiptera; family Membracidae; genus Stictocephala; species Stictocephala bisonia. The sequence continues at coordinate 8,322 of JAQJVL010010471.1, forward strand.
ATAAATTTACGCTTCAACCATACATGCGCATTTGCTCTCACACACATACACATCACATTTACAACAGACCTCCATAAACTTCCATACATGCACACAATTACTACTTATATTTACGTTTGAACCATACACACACATACATCTCATTTACTACAGGCCTACATAAACAACCACGCATACACACAATGAATATTTACAAATACACTTATGTACAACTAACACAAGTATACAACACCTCTCACAAACAATAATACATGAAATGGATATAATATTTACGCTGACACATATTTTCACACATACACACACCCCTCTGTGGATACAAGTACACACACACAAACACATACACCCACTCGCATGCTGGTACATAATTATATTTTAACTCCCAACTAACCCTTTAAGACATGATCTTTAATTCTTACTCTTACTTAATTTCTGTAAGTTATTTAAACATTTAAAAGTGGTTCAATGTTCTCCAATTTAAATAACCAAACATAAACCACTTTTTTAAATTTGTTTATATTATTTGCCCTCCTTGTATGCATTGGTAAAGTATTAAAAATTTTCAGCCCCAGATATTCAATAGTTTTTATAAAATATATCACATTTGGTTTTGGGACCAATAGATTACTTTTTGACCTTAACTTATTTTTATAATGATTTTCATCGACATATTTGTTTCCACTGTTCTCATAAAATACATTCAAAACCTTATACACGTAAATATACCAAAGTGGCAATATTTTTAATTCTTCAAAAAGTAGCCATGATGGTTCTAGCATATGTTTGTTTAATATAGTTCTTACAATTCGTTTTTGTTTCAAAATAATAGTTCTAAGATTGCTCAAATATGTACCTCTCCAACACAAAATACCATAAACAAACCTAGAGTAAACAAGGGAAAAATAAACTGATCTCAACACAGAAACTGGAGCAAGAGGCCTCAAAAGGAATAACAGTCTCAATACAGAATTTATCTTCTTACTTAATATACTGATATATAACTTCCAGTTCAACTCCCTATCTAGATGTATCCCCAAATATTTAACCGAATCTGTGCAGATTACAGTTACACACTCCTTTTCACAATACCTCATATTAGTGCATTTATATTTTACAGGTTCATTGAAAATAACTTTACTGCTAAGGCTGAAATTAATAAAAGCAGTTTTTTCTGGACTTAAAAACATTTGATTATATCCAAACCACCAACGTAATGCCTCAAGATCTTCATTAATATATCTCTGTACCTCATCCCATGTATCAGCGACATAACAGAAGGCAGTGTCATCTGCAAAGCATGTTACTTTTCCTTTAAATCGACTGTTACATAAATCATTAATAAATATCAGAAATAATATTGGCCCCAACACCGAATCTTGTGGTACTCCAAACATTAATCTGCCTTTTTCACTGAACACGTTTTTAATTTTAACATACTGAATTCTGTTGGTGAGATAACTCTCAAACCAATCCAGAACGATGCCCGCACCCCACATAAATGCAACTTATTTAAAAGGATTTTATGATCTACTGTATCAAAAGCCTTTTTTATATCAAGAAAGAGTCCAGTTACTTTTTCCCTTCATTTATTCCCTCCGAAACATTTAAAAAAAAATTAGTCAAAGTTATCTCAGTGTTCATATTGGACCTAAATCCAAATTGATTTGCACTAAAAAACTGGTTCTTTCTAAGTACTTCATGAGTCTTACCTTCATTAATTTTTCTACAATCTTTGAAAAGCATGATAACAGTGATATGGGTCTATAACTATTGCACAACTCCTTTGAGTTGTTTTTATAGGTTGGGATAACTAATGCCTCTTTCATTCTATTTGGAAACACATCTGTACTAAAACTTAAATTGATAATAAATGTAAAAGCATCGGCAATTTTTGGGAACATATTATTGATCAACGAAGAACTCACATGATCTATTCCTGGAGACTTATTATTTTTTAATGACTTAACAATTTTCTCAACTTCTTCTTTTGTAACATGAGACAGAAATATTGATGACATCTCTGTGTTAACTTTAAACTTATTCCTATGAGGTAATTGGAAAAAAATATATGGAATTTCTGCACCAATATGTAACTTTTCTGCGACAGATAAAAAGAAATTGTTGAATACATTTGCTATCTCTTTATCCTCGTTTATCTCCACGCCATTATCAAAAACTGTCACAATATGAGTATCCCCTCTAGCTTTTTGATTCGTTATTTCATTTAATGTTGCCCAAGTTTTTTTGGAATCCCCTCTGCAGTTATTAAATTCATTAGCGTAATATTCCATTTTACAATTTCTTATTTCAGTTTGTAGTGTATTTATAATTACCTGAAATCTTTCTTCAATTGATCGTAGTTTGGTTCCTTTTTCATTAATTGTAGTAACTTATTTCGGCGTGTAATTTTTTTAACAATTAAATTAGTGATCCATGGCCTTATCCTTTTAACACTTGCCTTTTTGTGAAATATTTGACTTCTACAAATAAAGCTTTCTAAGAGTTCACTGAACATATCAAAGGATTTAGAAGCGTCCTTACAATTATAGACAGACACCCAACTTTCAGTATCTAGCAGACGATTAAGCGTTGCATAATTTATACGATGTGCGACAGGACGGCTTGCGCCCCCCACAGGAGCCTCACCAATCAGCTGACTAGCCGCGATAGTTGTAACTCTACGCAACCACAACGCTGTCATACAGTGGTCTGTTATTCGGGCATCAATTACTGCTACTCCGTAAGTAATTAATTTTGTACTTACTAACTTTGAAAATATATGATCAATACAACTTTGGGATTTTGTAGTGATTCTTGTAGGTACGTTAATTACGGTAATTATGCACTTTCTTGCCACCAAACAAATTTGGAACATTTTGCTTGAAATGGGTCTAGAATTGGCTGTATTTTCACGAGATATGCTTTTCATTCCGCGTAAATAACGTATTTTACCGAAAAATTCGAAAAAACCAATGTCAGAACTCTTAGTATTTTTGTCATATTTACGTTAATTTAAATGGTATTTTAATCATCTTTTTTTATTTTGATGTGTTTTTTGCGCTGAATACAAATTTGAAAACTATTTTGGTCTATTAGAAATATTTCTCGAGAAATAACGGAAAAACTACTATCGCGCCAGATCGCGATTAGCGGTCATTACGCGATCATTATATACAACAACTATTCATCACAAAAACCGAATTCACCTATATTCCCGCCGGAGTTACGGCCGGCAGGCCGTTACGGAGGCCAAACGCTCGAATTTAACGCAAATTACGAATTTTTTTTGAGAAAATAGACAACTAGGATAATTTAGGTTATGTCGTAACAAGTGCATTTTTCTAGCTGAAAAAATAATTTTACTTCAAAACCAGTTATATATTTGTGTTCAGCATAAAAAACACGAGAAATGGAAAAAAAATTGTCGAAAAGTAAAGATTTTTAAAAAAGTTGGTTTTTTCATTATTAGATAAAAAACTAGTTTTTCGATTTTTCGGTAAAAAACAAGTTTTCCGCGGATGAAATCAAACTCCTCAAGAGATATAAACTCATTTTTCACCACTTTTTTAACATGAAATCGTATTTTCAGAGGTGGCAAGAAAGTGCATAATTACCTTAATTACAGATTCTAAGCCACAACCTGCCAGTAGTGTCTTGTAATTATCAACAGCAGGATTATCAAGCAATAAATTGAGGTTAACATCTCCAACTAAAAATAGTTGCTTATCATTAATGTAATTATTGGATTTAATGATATATCTTTGAAATTCATCTATAAATACTTCGTCTGGAAATCGGTGATGTCTATAAATAGCCAAAATGGATATATTAACTGAATTAATTTAGTTTCACCCCAAT
>JAQJVL010010472.1:0-12206 GCA_035578905.1 Stictocephala bisonia
CTAAATATATTATCAAAGGGATTGTATAAGCGGGGAAGGAGAGTCGTCTGCCACGACTGTTCAAATCACACAATGGTTTGAAGACGGGCTAACAGACGACAACCGGTCTTCTCATAGACGACGGAGTTACACTTAGTTCGAAAGTCCGTTTAAGGCTGGTCAACCGGGCACCGGGGTTGGAACCATCGGATAGGGCGTGGATCTTGGAGAGTTTGTCTAGGCTTGATGAGATTTTTCAGGCACTCTCCGGTTCCACGACTCCTACGGGTCTGGGTCAGCGGCCTATTTTCGCACTGTCGCCTAACGTGTCGAGGCCGCAGGCTGAGACAATGGCTCTCACTGTGCCTGAGGCTCCTTCTGAGCCTGCAGGCGTTTCTGTTGAGGTCGCTTGTGGTTCGGCTCCAGCTGCCGTTCCTACTGCTTCTTTGGGTTCACCTGCTCTGCTGCAGCTGAGCTACCACAAGCTACCTAACCCTCTCACGCCCATGATCCAGAATCTCCCTGTGATCGATGGGATGGATCCTGAGGAGCTTCTTAAGTTTCTTGTGGCTTTTCTCAGACTTAGTGAGATGCCCGGCATGCAGGCTGGGGACTTGCTGCGTCTGATTTTCCCTTATTGCAGAGGTCCCGTTGGGGAGTTGCTGAGTTCTGTCTTGGCCAGTGATGCCTCGGTGGACTCGTTCCATCGAGAGTTACTTTCGTCGTTTCTTCCCATTCGACTCAGGGAGAGGATGGTCATGGACAGATTTTATCGGTCGCAGGGTAGGGGCGAGTCTCTGGCAGCCTATGTCTCTTCAGTCAAGGAAGCTCGTCAAGCGTTGCGCCTCACACTTTCTGAAGCTGACACCGTTCGTGTCATCTTGGATGGCATTTCTCCCGAAGAACGGTGCAGATTGGTTTTTGCTGGTGTTCCTTCGACTTTTCGGGAGCTGCATCAGCTGTGCATTGTTTCGCGCAGCGTGCAGTTCTCCGACCAGCAAGGGAGGGATTCTGAGAGTCATCTTGCTCTCCCCACCCGTCGACCGGCTATGTCTTTAGGTGTGAGTCAGCCAGTGGAGGGTCGTGGTTCTCGGCCTCCGGTTGTGTGTTTTGCTTGTGGCCAACCTGGTCACATTCGACGTGACTGTCCACGTGCTCGAGATCGTGGGGCGGGAAACGCTCAGCGCGGGGGGTTGCCTCCACAGTAGCTCCCCGCGTTGTTGCGAGTGACCGTGGCCATTTGCCTTTGACACGTGCCCATAGCAGGAGTGTCGGGGATTTTTCGGGCCTTGCTGGCATGGCTTCCCTGGGACTTAGTGCGGTCACCTCGGTGTGTCCTGGCGTTTTTGTTTCTTTTGGTGGTACGGTGTGTCGAGCCCTTCTTGATTCTGGTTCGGCATGCAGTATTATCAGCCTTTCTCTTTTTGAGTCCCTTGACGCCTTAGGACTTGTCAGGCACACCGAGCCTTCTTCTATTACGTGCTGGACGGCATCCCAAACTCCTCTACCTATACTTCTTAAGGCGTTTTTACATTTTAAAATTGAAGGATTTTCCTGGAGGTGGGGTTTTCTGGTTGCCAAGGACCTGGCGGTTTCTTGTATCCTAGGGGCAGACTTCATTTCTAAAAGTGGTATGGTGCTTGACCTCCAGAAGCGCCAGATGTTTTACAAGTTCAATCGGCGAGTTTTGGTGCCTCTAGTAGGTGATTCTGACTGCCCTCCTGCAGTCAGAGAGGTGGGTTGTGAGCCCGAACAACCCAAGATGGATCCGGTTGGTCATCTCCCCCCTGAGCAGGCGGAGGCCATTAAGAGGCTGTGTTTGCGGTTTCCTGATGTGCTTACGGCTGAGCTTGGGGTCACTTCTCTTCTGGAGTATGAGATCCACCTCACCGATTCTCAGCCAGTTAGAAGTCATCCGTACAAACTTGCTCCCCCAAAGATGGAGGTTATGAGGGCTATGATTGAAGATCTTCTGAGCAAGGGTGTGATTGAACCGTCTCGTTCCGCTTATGCCAGTCCAGCTTTTCTTGTGCCCAAGCCTAATGGTAAGTCTAGGCTTGTGATGGATTATCGGAGGCTCAACGCTAAGGTCGCTATTGACTCGGTACCTCTGCCTGATTTGCATTCTGCGTTTGATTGGTTCGGTAAGGCTAAGTTTTTCAGTGTGTTTGATTTGAACCAGGCCTACCATCAGATTCCATTGAAGAAGGAATCACGGCCTATGACTAGCTTCTGTGTTCCCTGGAATCTTTACCAGTTCACTAGGGTTCCTATGGGTCTTGCTGTGGGTGCCCAGACTCTTACTCGTCTGCTTGATTCCATCTTCCATGATGTGAAGTTCAAGTTTGTCTTCAATTACCTGGACGACCTTCTTGTCTACAGTGAGACTTTCGGGGAACACATGCAACATCTGGAGGAAGTTCTTAGTCGCCTTAAATCAGCTGGCCTTACCGTCAATCCAGAGAAAGTCACTTTTGCTCGTCCTGAGATTTCTTTTCTGGGTCATCTTATCTCTTCTCGAGGCGTCTGCATAGATCCTGCGAGGACCCAGGGCATTCGGGATTTTCCTCCTCCCAGAGATGCCAAGGGGATTGCCCGTTTTGTGGGGATGGTGAATTTTTACCGTCGCTTCATCCCTAACGTGGCCGAGCTTGCTGCCCCGTTGAACGAGTTGCGGAAGAAAGGGGTCCCTTTTGTGTGGGGCCAAGCTCAGCAGACTGCCTTTGATGCTCTCAAGGAGGCTATCATGCAACCTCCTGTCCTGCGGATGCCTGATTTCAGCAGAGAATTTATTCTTCAGACTGATGCCTCCTCCTCCGCCATTGCTGCTGTTCTTTCTCAGGAGTTTGATGGGGTCAGGCAGCCCATCGCTTTTGCTTCGAGGACGTTGTCTCACCAGGAAAAGAAAGCTTCTTCCATCTATGAGTTAGAGTGTCTGGCTGTTGTCTTTGGTACGGACAAGTTTCGGCGTTTCTTGGAACACGCTGAGTTCTTGCTGGAGACGGACAATCAGGCACTGTCTTGGCTTCTTGCCCATCCCAGACAGCTTGGGAAAATTGGTCGCTGGGTGGTCAAAATTTCTGCCTTTAAGTTCCGAGTTCAACATCTTAGGGGTACCCAGAATGTCATCGCGGATGCTCTTTCCCGCATGTACCACGAACCCAGTGATCCACCGACTGAGGCTGTTGCTCAGTGTGGGGCTGTTCTTCTGGATTTTCCTCTGGCTTTTGACGACCTACTGTCCCATCAGCAGAAAGATCCTGAGCTGTCAGTCATCTTAGGTGAGCTTCAAGAGGGAGGTGCCCACCCTCCCTATTTTCTGTCCAAAGGGGTACTCTGTTGCCGTCCTCGACAGAGGGGTGAACCCCGTGTAGTGCTGCCTAGTCATCTAATACCGATGGTCTTTCAATATTATCACTCTTCTCTTGTGGGCGGTCATCTTGGCATTCATAAGACCATTGCTAAGATTCGTAGGTACTTCATCTGGAAGGGCATGGACCGGGATGTTGCGGGCAGAGTGCGGGCTTGTCACCTGTGCTCTCTCAGCAAGCCTAGTCAGAATGCAAGGTTAGGGTTGTTATCTTCTGAGGTGGCCGAGCGTCCTTTTGAGAAGGTGTTCATCGACTACATGGGTCCTTTTCCCCGTAGCAAGTCAGGTAGCTCCTACCTACTTGTTTGTGTGGATGCTTTCTCGAAGTTCGTTTGGCTTTTCCCACTTCGGAGTGCTACGGCTAAGCTCACCATCCGTGCTCTCCAGTCCCAACTCTTCCAGCACTTTGGTGTGCCTTCTACTCTTGTGTCCGACAACGGTAGCCAGTTTACCTCACATGAGTTTCGTAGGTTCTGTTTTGGCAATGGTATCAGGCATGTGACTACCTCTCCGTATTACCCACAGCCTTCTCATGCAGAGCGGTTCAACCGCAATCTTCGGTCTGCCCTTATTACCTTCCATGCTGAGAAGCAGAACACCTGGGATGAGAGTCTCTCTTGGCTCCAGCTTGCTTTCAATTCTTCCAAGCATGAGAGTCACAATGCCACTCCCTTCGAGATTCTACATGGCTACCCTCCTAACAATCCTTTGTCCAACTTGTGGAGGCTAGAGGATCTTCTACCTACGCCAGGTGCCACTGACGTAGTGTCCACGTGGCGGGCTGCTCGGCGCAACCTGCTACGTGCTAGAGAGAGAGTAAGGAGGAGGTATGATAAGGGTCGTACTCCTAACCCTTTTCAGGTTGGAGATCTGGTTCTTTGTCAGGCTCACCCGGTCAGTTCGGCCGCGGAACGAAGAGCTGCAAAGTTGTGCTATCGGTGGTCTGGTCCCCACCGCATCGACAGGTTTTTGTCACCGGTGACTGCTCTGCTGGTTGATCCCCAGTCAGGCAGGGTGTTCAGGAAAGCCCATGTGTCCCAGCTTAAGGCTTTCCGGGGAACGGTTGGTCCAGGAGTTGGTGTTCCTGGGGGTTTCTTGGGGCAAAGAGATTGATCACCTCTGCGCCCTAGGTGGCTGTTCTGAGAGAGTCTTTTTCTCTCTTTTCTTGTCGGGCCCGACAGTCAGGGTAGTTCGCTCCCTGTTCGGGGGGTTTCCCCTCTTAGGTTCTCTTGGGCGTCCTTGGAGCACCACTCTTCGGAAGTCTTCTTCGTCTTCTGTTTGGTTCCCTGAGGTACCGAGTGTTCTCCCCCGCCTGGGTGTGTTGAGGTTTGCAGAGGGAGGTTGTACCGGGTCTTTTGACCGGTACATTTCGTTTTTTTTTGTCGTTGGCTGCCGGGCTGCTTGAGATTCGCTTTTGCCCGGCGATTCGCGTACTTTGGTGGCTGTTAGCCCGGATCCGTTCGTTCCGTGTTCCGGCCTTCGTCTGTCAGGTTGGCCATCAGTCTAGATTGTTCTAGTAGAGTTCTACTCGGCCGGACCTCCTTACCATGCCAGGCTAGAGCTCCTAAAACTCCAGGGTCCTTGAGTAGGACGTTTCTGCCCTCGGCCTGCCGTCCGGGGATTGCCGACCATTTCTGCACTGCTAGCCTGGCCTGAGGACCATGTTGGAGCCTGGAGGCGCCCGCTACCCACTCTACATCTTTGTGGTATAAGTCTCCTGTCCTCAGGTCAGTGTATTCCATTTTATTTCCCGGCGGCTGAGCTGGGGGTTTTGATGATGTATTTCCTAAAAAGAAAAACAAAAAAGAAAAGGGCAGTGAAAGATAAAAAAAAAGAAGAAGAGAAAAAAATTTGTGGAACTTTATGTGGCCTAGGCCTAAAAACTGGGACAAAGTGATTGATGAAACAGCCATGGGGACTTATATTTTTTTTTATTAAAAGAAAAAAAGAAAAGCTTTAAAATACACAAAAATTTTGTTTTGGATGTTAATATTTATTATATTTATTGTTATTTAGTTTAATTAGTTTATTTGGTTGTTATATTTTGTAGAGTTTATATTTGTTAGGTCCCTATGGTTAAGTTCTGTTATTATTTGTTGTTATGTTTAGGCCTAGTGATTGTTATGTATATTTTTGTTAAGTGTATTAGGGGTGTTTGGAAGTGAATTTTTACTCGAACGGTACCGTGTTATATTTTCTTTTAAATTATTTAATTTTTAAACTTTCACCAAAAGGGGATTATGGTGCTTTGATTTAACGTCTAATTCGGAGCTGCCCAGGGATTCCGGCTTACTCCCTGGCCTGGTGGAATTATGGGATTTGGGCTAAATTGCCGGTTTAATTGTTGTTTGCCAGAAGTTTTCTAAATTTTCACTTTTATTTGGGGCTTAAATTTATCTTACGTTTTGGGGGTCTCCGGCTAAACTGCAGATAGGCCATGTAGTTGTTAATTGGTAATTTTGGTATTTGTTGCGTTTGTTGTTTTTGTAGCTTTTGTGTCTTATCTTGTTAATTTTAGTGTTTGTTGTTATTTATTAAGTGAGAATTTATATTGTGGCCTTCTGCCAAGTCTGATTAATTTCTTTTTTGTTTTTGGTAATAAATCAGTTTTGCTCAGCTGCCGAGTGTTATTTTGACCCTCCAACTGCCACCCGTGATCCCATCGCTCGACTTGTTTTGAGCCATCCCCCAGTTGGCACGCTTTCCAGCTTTGGTGGGGGGGATGGGTCTCACCTTACAGGCAAGTCCTATAAAATTAATTGTGTTACATTTTTTAATAAGCTCCCCGAGATTGCTTGGACCATACCACGTAATAAATTTAAAACTGTCATTTATAACTGGCTTCTCAATAATCCATTTTATTCTATTTCCGAGTTTCTAGAGTCTGACTTGAACATAACTTTTTGAAATATGTAACTGTAATAGTCTTTTCTGTTTTCTGTTTTAAGTATAGATTAATTTAAATATGTGTATGTTGAAGAGTAATTTATTGTAAAATTTTAATATATAGTAATTTATTGTTGAACTTTAATATATGGTAATTTTATTGTTGAATTTTATTATGTAATTATTTATTGTTAAATTTTAATATATAGTGATTTATTGTAGTTTTAATATGTAATGATTTATTGATAAGCAAATTTTGACAGAGTGCAACTGCCTAACTGCCTTGTTTTAGATTAGAGTTGTACTTGTAGATTTGACATGTCCTATTCAAACTTATGTTTGTCAATGGAATAAATGATTCTTGATTCTTGATATTATCTATATTATACATTCATCAAGAATTACAATAACGTCAAATTACATAAAATACGTATTAGGTTTGGTCTTCTCTGTTGTTATCAAGGAATTCATTCAGAGTGTAGAAAGGTCTTCTAATTAGCCATATCTTTAGCTCCATTTTAAGTTTATTCCCAGTGAATTCTTTCATGGATGCATGTAGATGGTTTCGAAACTTGCAGCCTGCATTAGATGGTTTTTTTCTCTGATAGGGTGGTGCGATGGACTGGCAAGTTGAGCCGTGAGCCATGACAGGTGTTATATGAATGAAAATCTCCATTTCTAGGTGGTTGAAGTTTGTCCACGTATAGGATACATTCCTGTATGTACAGAGATACGACTGTCATTAACCCTAGATCCTGGAACGCCTGCCTGCAGGGTTGATGTGGCTCAAGATTTGCAAGGGCTCTGACAGCTTTCTTCTGGAGGAGAAGAATCCGGTTGATATTGTGTGTCCCCGATCCTTCCCATACGAGCAGGCCATAACGGATGTGAGATTCTACTAGTGAAAAATATGCGGTTTTAGGTGCTGCAAGCCCTGCAATCCATTTCACTCTTTGGACAACATAGACGGATGTGCTGATTTTTTTGCTTAGTTGGTTTATATGTTTGGTCCAGGTAAACTTACTGTCTAGAATTATACCAAGGAATTTTGCTTGGCTTGCTTCTGCGATACCTGCTGCGTTGTGTACTTCAGCTTTTTTGGTTGAGAAATGCATTTGCTTGTCTTAGTGGGGTTTATTGTCAGGTCATTCTTTTTACAATATTCTATTGCTGAATTCATGGCCAAATTTATATTGAGAGATTGCTCAGCTGCTGTTTTGTTACTGATTAAGAGAGTACTGTCATCCGCATACATTACTGTTCTTGTATTCTGGCTGAGCATTTCTTTGGGGAAGTCGTTTGTCAAGAGGATAAAAAGTATCGGGCCTACGACAGAGCCTTGAGGGACTCCTCTTTTCATAGGTTGGGGATTGGTAGTTGGACACCTGGCCTTTAAATGAATGCTGTATTTCAACAATTTGTGAGCGGCCTACTAGATAACTTTTGAACCATTTTTGCCAAGCCTTTCACTCCTAAGAGCTCTAGCTTGTTGCACAGTAATTCGTGTCCCAGGCAGTCGAATGCTTTGCTATAGCCCAAAAATACAGCTGAAGTGAACTGTTTATTGTCAATTTGTTCGAGAGTAAATTCAATCAGGTTAATGAGGGCTGTGGTTGTCGATTTGTTTTTTGAAAGCCATGTTGTTTATCAGTTAGTAAGTCATACTGGGTTAGATGTTTCATCAATCTGGCAAGAACAACTTTTTCTATAATTCTGGAAACTAGCGATATCGGTCTGTAGTTTGTTGGAATTAGTGTTAGATATGCTGGGCATACTATTGCTTGTGAGTTATTTATATTTTCATTGTTAGCTATGTGATCTTTATTTTGTAGGGTTTTGTCAGCTATTTCGGAAAAGAATATGTTTAAGTGTTCAGCTATTAAGGTTGGGTCACTGATGATTGAGTCTTGAATCTTTATTTTCATTTCGGGAGTATTTTCCAGTTTTGCTTTTCTTCCAGTGTTGATGACATGCCATAGAGCTTTAGATTTACTGCTTGACTGTTCAATGAATTCTGATGTTGATTTCTGCTTAAGGCTTCTTAGCTTTAAGTCATAGCTTCTTTTCTTGTTGATCATGTATTTTTTATCTCTGATGTAGCCTGTTGTCTCATATTTGTGGAGGTCTTTGAGATATAAACGTTTTAGTTCTCTAGACTCTTCGTCATAAAACTTCAGATTTTGTGTTTTTTTTTATGGTTTTCCTTAAAGGGCATGTAGTATTTAGGGCCAGCTGCAGAATATGCTTAAAGCTATTGAATGCAAAATCGGTGTCGTGGGCTTCATGTATTCTTTCCCAATTTTGTCCTGAGAGGAAGGATTTTAGGTTTTGTAAATTCCGGTTCTTTATAATTCTTTTTGTGGTGTTTGGTAGATGGCTTTTTTGTAGGTTGTGCGTAGTTTACAAAGCTGTGCTGTGTGATCAGAGAGGCATGTATGTATTACATGTGTTGTTATATCCTGTTGTGGTACATTGAAGCACACACAGTCGATTGATGTGGCAGTATTTTTTGTTATTCGTGTAGCTGGTAATGGATATCGTGTGATATTGTGTGTAGCCAATTCTTGCTCTAGTGCTTTGTTTTTTTGACTTGCTTCCAATCTGTCAATATTTATGTCCCCAACAATTAAGGTTGGTCTTTTGTGAGCTTCTTGTAGCTCAAGGATGTCGGAGATGATTTCAATAGCCAGTTTCACATTTTCGCATGGAGGGCGGTATATTCCCAGAATCCGAAGTTCTAGTTTTGTAGTCTTAACTTTTACCATTGTTGCTTCACATACTGACTCCTGGCTGTAGTTTGAGATGTTAATTGGTTGAATTGAGTTGACAAATTCTTCTCTTGAGTAAATTGCTACTCCCCCAAGTTTCTGCACTTGTCTACTGAAATCAGTTATTAACGAGTAACCACTTATTTTGGTGGCCTCGAGGTCATTTTGGCAGAGACCATGCTCTGTTAGGATGAGCATACTTGGGTTTGTATCCTCGAGTACACGACTTAGCCTTTCAACTTTGTTAGTCAGCTCTCTGATGTTTTGGTGGAGGATTGTTACATGATTTCTCTTGGCTGTGGTTTGTCTTTGTACGGGTGTTCTGCCAGGCGTTGTTCTAAATAATGGGGTTGTTGTTGCTGTCTGTAGTATTTCCCCATATGTTCCCTGTAGAATTCAAGATTGTTTTGGAAAAAATCATGCACAGTTTCATTTTGCTTCATTATTTTAGCATTCATGGGAGGTGATCTGTTTAATCTAGTTAGACGGGTCGGAGGATTTAGTTTTTTTATACACATTTGGCTGGCTTCTGTGGGTGTATCATGGTTCTGCTTGGTCTTGGATGTGGGGATTGAGCTAGATTGGAAGATTTTTTTCTGTATTCTTATCGTCTGGAATGGTTGTTTGGTTTTGGCTGTTATTTTGTCTTGACATTTTTACTCTAAATGTTGTTTGTCTATTTAAACACTTGCAGGGAAATGCTGTATTTGTTTTTTGGTTTTAGTTTTCCTAAGCGTTTGTTTTTAGTCAAGACATGGTCAGGTTTTGTTCTTACAGAGACCTTAGGTCCGTTTAAATATGAGATAGGTGGTTTTATTGTACCTTTTTTAGGAGACACTGAGTTTCGCTGTTTTTTGGTGTGCGAGTCCATTTGATTTTGTTTTATTAGTAAGTCAAGAGCAACTTCCATTTGATTTTGCTTAATTTTTAACTGTGTCAGTTCAGTTAAAACAAAGGAAGCAGGTGGCCCACAAGTTTCAGTAGAAGTGCTTATTGTTTGTGTACTTGCTTCCATTCAGGTTCTTCCTGTATGTGTTCTTATAGTTTCTTCTGAAACGTATGTCCTGTTACATGTGTTGGTTTTCCTTATCTTTTTTGTTTCCTCGTTAAGAACACTGATTTTATTTTCAAATTTTTTTATATCAATTTCTCTTTCTTCGTCAAATTCTTCAAAGGTTTTTGTGAGTTTGTTTTTCAACTAAACTTCACTTTCCACTTGATTTTCTAATTCAGTTATTTTTTCCATTAGGGTGTTGTGTTTCATGAGATGTGTGTTATTTTCCTTTTCTAGTAATTCAATTTGGGCATGATAGTTCATGATGTCAGTGGTTTGTATGTCTGTTATTTTCTGGGCTAATTTTAAATTTTGGAGGGCCAAGTTGAGTACTTCTTCTCTTAATTTGTTGTTTTCCAGCAAGAGTGCATTTCCGACCTCTGCTGCTAAATTAAGGAGGTTTCCAGGTCGGGTTCTTCCTCATTTTCAAAGTTTGCTATTCTGGTTTTTATTTCATCCAGCTGCGGCTCTGAAGATGTGGCCGTAGTCTTGCTTTGATCATTAGCAGGTAGGTTATTTTCTGCTTCAATGAGGGCTTGGTTGAATTTTTTGTTCTTGAAGTTGTCAGTTTTCTGTTGTCCATAAGCTTGAAGGTTTTCAGAGTAATTACATATATAAAAATACAAAGTATACACCATACTTTGTATTTTTACCAGAGTTGTCATTGTTATTTGTAATGGCGGGCCAATAAGGGTATCCTTTAATTTTGGCAAAGACTATATATCACCAGGTGAGTAGCATGGCTCCGGTGTTGATGCCATGGCTTTATAGACATCTAAGTTGACCAGATAGAATTTAAGTCAGTAATAATTAAATAATTGGATGAGATTGAGATTGTCGAATAATTTAAAGTTATGAGGTACAGTTTTTTTTTCTATCCTAGTTGTCTGTTTCCAGTAATTTTTATGAAAACTGTCAAAATAATTTAAAAATATGAGGTTCAGTTTTTTATATCCTGGTTTGGCTGTTTCCAGTAGTTTTTATTAAAAATTGTCAGAATAATTTAAAAATATGAGGTTCAGTTTTTTTGTATCCTGGTTTGGCTGTTTCCAGTAGTTTTTATTAAAAATTGTCAAGATAATTTAAAAATATGAGGTTCAGTTTTTTATATCCTGGTTTGTCTGATTCCAGTAGTTACTAATTAAAATGTGGGAAAATTAAATGTATTATATATTAAAGTGGTTATATAACTATGTCCAGTTTATTGACTATTAATAAAACGGATGTAATGAAGATCAATCCTTGTCAAACTAGATTTTATAGTGTGTTGATATTGCATTGCAGTCTGTTGACAGTTTTGTGCTGAGCCCACAATGCTGACACTAGTATAGGTCAGGTCACCTCTCTTCTCTTATGGTGTGGCACCTGTGTGAGTGTCTTGGTTGTAATGAATGTCAGTCAACTACTGATGTAATAACAGTGACTAGATAATGGCCAATTGTGAGTTGTTGGCAGTTGTGATGACACCACTGGCTTTGTTTTAAATATTAAATATTGCATACATTTCTTAAGAATATTGATGAATTTGATTCTACAATAATTATGTAAGTTTTTTTATTTAAATCTTCATAGTTTATATGTCTTGGGTCTCAATTTCTTAAGAGATATAAAATCAATTATGCTTGGTGTTTTTTAGTTGATACTCTTCAGTTCAGTTATAAAGTATTTTGTAGTCAAGTTTTACTTCAATATTACTATATAACTTACAGTTTTGATTGGTGCATAGTTAAATAGGGATTTTGTTGGTTTACCCAATATAAACTGCACTGATATGGGGAGCACTTTCACAATGTATGTTGAATGTCCGCCATCTTGATTAGTTGTCAGATGAAAGGAGGGAAAGGCCCAAAGAGTCACTCGCCGGCCTTGTCCTCAGTTGAGGTATTGATGGGTTAGAGATAACATAGGACACACATTGAGCTGGTTTTTATTTGTTTGAAAGCTTATTTTTACTAAAACTAATTAATTATTATATTGTAACACAATTCATACATTTCTTGAATATTGTTATAAAATACGTTTAATAACCTAACATAAATTATTATATACAAACATAATTGTATTAAATAAATTAATAATATCAAACTAAATGTAATTTATGTACAAAACATGGGTTGTACCAATAACGTTCATTTTTTGTCTTGGGATA
>JAQJVL010010473.1:0-12205 GCA_035578905.1 Stictocephala bisonia
TTTTGAAATACTGCATCTACACCTGAGTGTTGCTCTATGGATGTACACCCCCCACCACAGCCACCTACCCAGCAATAGTGGAAGTCATTTCAGTGTCTCTCTTTCTCTTTCTCTCCCTCTACTCACCTGAAGAAAATGCCTGTGGTGTTGAAAATTTGTGAGATTATGTCTACTTTGTGTTTGTGACTACTAATCTGATGTTAGTGAACTTGTCTTTTAAGGTAAGTTTGCTGATGTCCTATTTCTCTAATATAATTAATTGTTTTTTGTAATTGTAAAAAACTTAGTTAAAATTTCAATGTTATATATAACCTTAATAGTTTTTTATATACAAGATATCAAAGTGAGACTTTGTTTCAAAAGTACTAAAAATAAGTTTTTTCTCTTCGAACTACAAGGAAACATATTTAACAATAAAATGAAAATGTCTTTAGTAATTTTCATTGACTCTCTTAGGGACAATTTTCATATGAATGAAGAAAGGGCCAAGAAACGGTGTATTGTTCAGAACGAGACATGTTTCAAACGTTAGAAAAAAAGGAAAATCCAGGCAGACGAAACAAATGAAAACAAAGTCATCGTTACAGGCTGTGATACATTTAGAGTAGAAACATATTATGTTGTTCTTGACGAACTCAAGCCAGCTTTATTGAAGCACAAAAATGCTTATGACATTATTGTTGATAAGTTCTTAGTTTTTAACAGTCTATCGACGTCTTCAGTTGAAACTATTATTGATCGGGCTGAAAAACTTACAAACTTACTTAGTAAATCTGTTTATGAAAATTATCTAGAAAAATCATTTTTAAATGAGTGTTGTACACTTATCTGCCCTTCTAAAGATGGCGATGTTCCCTAATCTATGATAAAAGCTCATAAGACAAAATCTCCAATTAATATTTTCCAACATAGACACAGCTGTCTCAAACTGCTTAGCAGAATGATCATTTTCTGTCCTAAAAAGAATAAAATCTTGCCTTGAATCCAGAATGAATGAAGATAAACTTAACTCGTTGGCTCTACTACTCTTGGAGGCTGAACTTTTGATCGGTTGTCAAATAACAGTTAAAGACTTCATATATGAGTTTGTGCAATGGTAAAAGTAGGAGGAAACCAATGTAAGGAAATATATTAAATAATCACACCAAAGATATATGTTATAAAGATATTTTATTTTATATTTGTTAATTTTTTATATTCAAGTGTACCTTTTCAAATGTAATTTAAATCTAAATAAGTAAGTCTGTGTTTTTATGAACACCCGTTTATGGACTCGTTAGATTTAGTTATTTTATTTAAATAATGACTTAAGCACAGATCTAGCATGTTTCAAGGGGCGGCAGTAAGAATAGTGCCCAAGGGCAAAATATATATATATATAAATCCATCCCTGAATAAAGTACATTAATTGAAAATAAAATAATATAACCTTAAACAAATAGGCGACAAAACATTTTTTGATACGAATTTTGGGATTTATTACGCAATATACAGGGTGATTCATGACGTTCTCCCCCCACTTCTATAGCATATTCTACTACTAAAATCAATGAAAAAATGTCATATAAACATAGGTCCAAAAACGCTTCGTTAGCGAGTTACAGCCATCGAAAGATTTCGTCATGGTTCATGGGCAAAAAATGAAATAATATTGTAGAATAAAACTAAGAGTAAATAATAAATGATAAATCCAAAAAAATAAACAATAAACATTGTCGAGCATAATTTTACAACCAATAACAACGTAATATTGTACGCAAAACCTTTTTCTAATTTGTTTAATTTTTTTCCTAAGTTGGTAACGCATGAACAACAGCTGATCAACAATTATTTCCTGATCCGGTTTGTACATAACCTGTTCATTACAGTATAACAGTACTGTAGTAGTGTTTTGCAAGTTACAAAAGCTATTTGTGTGAAGTGCATTGCAATAATAATTGTTTTCTGCGAGTTGTCTATTGGTTGTTTTGTCAGTGAAATAATGCCTTACGTATTTACATCGGAAGAATATGCTGATATGGTTTTTATTTTGGGTTATTGTAATGGTAATGCTAAAGCTGCTAGAGATGAATATGAACTACGTTACCCTAATAGGAGGATTCCAGATTCCAAAACAATACGTGAAACTTTCCTCACTCTTCGGGATACAGGATCACTACCAAGTATTCGTACTAGTTATGAACGTGCTTTCCAACATGATGATAATAACATTATTAACGCTGTTCTCCGAAGTCCAGGTGTAAGTACACGGCGTCTCTCTAGGCGGATAGGAGTTTCACAGTCAACTGTGTGGAGATCACTCAAGCGACATCAATTTCATCCATTTCATAAACAAAAGGTTCAACATCTACAGCCGGGGGATGGCTCACTTCGCTTGGAGTTTTGCTACTTTTTAAATACTAATCAACAACTGTACAAGCGTATTCTCTTTACTGATGAAGCACAGTTCACTAGGGATGGGGTCAACAACTTGCACAATGAGCACTCATGGGCTCAAGAAAATCCTCATGAGGTAATTGAACAGAACTTTCAACACCGATTTAGTGTCAATGTCTGGTGTGGTCTTATACACAATTGGCTGATTGGACCATTCATACTACCTGCACGACTAAATGCTGAGTTTTATTTGCACTTCCTTCAAGATGAGTTGCCACAGCTGCTTGAGGATATTCCTTTGCATCTCAGACGAAATTTGTTCTTCCAGCATGATGGAGCACCTCCACACTTTTCTCGGGCCGTTATTACTCACTTGAATGATCAATTTCCTGGACGATGGATTGGCCATGGAGGGCCTTACCCTTGGCCACCAAGATCACCAGATCTATCTCCATTGGATTATTGTATCTGGGGATGGATGAAAGGTCTAGTCTACAAGACAAGAGTTAATTCGCGAGAAGAATTAACTGCCCGTATTATGGATTCTGCTACACAGCTAAAGGAACACCCAAGAAAATTGATAAATTCAACAAAAGCAGTACACAAACGTGCTTTAAAATGCATCGAAAATGGAGGCCTCACTTTTGAACATGTACTGTAATAAAAAACATGTCTAAAGTTGGGAAAATCAATTTGTTGTTCTTTTAAGGTAATTTATGTATTTAATTTAATAAATTTGAGTTTCTGTTCTTATTTCTGTAGTATTTTTTACACAACTTATATCAATCTACTCAGAATTAAATTCTAAACAAATAATGTACGAAAGTTGTGTGCCTTTGTAACCAATTTAACAACGTTTCTGTACACTAAACTGAGAAAAACTGAATTTGTTGTCCTAATATCCCAATTTTAACCCGGATTACTCAAAAACTACTTAAGGTACAGTTCTCAAACCTATTTTATTAGCTTTTCCATGTGAAAATACATATGAAATCATGGAATTTCAATCCTAATATACCTTTCCATAAGTTATGTACAATATTATTTCATTTTTTGCCCATGAACCATGACGAAATCTTTTGATGGCTGTAACTCGCTAACGAAGCGTTTTTGGACCTATGTTTATATGACATTTTTTCATTGTTTTTAGTAGTAGAATATGCTATAGAAGTGGGGGGAGAACGTCATGAATCACCCTGTATTTCTTAGAACGTAAATTAGTAAACAAATTGATATGGTAAAGTTATATTTATAAGATATTATTTTTTCCAAATATGACATAACATGATTGAATTTGACCAATATACAGTAAAACCTCCTTAACCCGGCATTCTATAGTCCGGAATTGTCTATAATCCGGCATCAACGGCAATAGACACAAATTACAGAATTGCCTTCACAATGAACATTGAAAAGTGAGCAACTCGCCAACTAATAAAAAAATAGTTGTAAGAAGCAAGTAGATATTAGATCGTTTTTCCAACCATCTACCAGTGCTGTTGCTAAAAACCACAAATACTATAGTACAGTACTTTACTATATTTTATACTGTATTCTAATTTATTTCATCATGTAGGCCTACTGTACTTACAAATGCATTTTAATATTTCTTCTGTACTTATATATTGATTTATATTGTTTAAATAACCCATGTTTAGATAATATATACATACAATAAAGTTTTGTCGAGCAAATTATGTTATTTTTTATACACCTCCTGTATTTTTATAAATAACCTCCATAGTCCGGAATTTTTTTTAATCCGGAAAGCGTCAAGTCCCAAACGTGCCGGATTAAAGAGGTTCTACTGTATATGATTCTAAATATCATGCTGTCAGTAATAATAACACCTTAGCATCATGTAAAATATTTTACTTTACTAAAACATCAACTAATATATCTAAACGCTACCAATGTAATTATGGTACAATCATTTATTGTGAAGACATAGACTCATCTTATAAGATAGAAAGAGTATTAATAACTCCTCTATGTGCCAGGAGATGGTTCAAATTGGTCTTTCATTATTGTTTTACCACTCCTATTAGTTTTTAGGGATTACTAGTTTTAAGCATACATATCTTGTTAAAGAATAAGTATTTTTTGATTTGATAACTTCAAATTTATCTAATGTTTTGATTTTAAATTTATAGATGTTCAATAGTAGCCAAACTAGTAATTTTTGTGTGATTGAAAAAAAGTAAAAAAGTACACAGTTTGTATATATAACATAAAGTACTTATACAGCCTTATGTATAGAGTTACCATGTGTTTGGTTTTTCAGTGATTGTGATGATGCAATCATTCCAGCAATTGACAATGACAACAAAACCCATGAGCTGTGTCCTCGGTGTGAATGCAAGTATGAAAGCAGAAATACAAGTATAATCAAGGTAAGATATAAAATATTATTATATTTCCATTTTTGGTGTAAACCATTAACCTTTATGACTCAGTAGGCTACTAAACACCACTTACCAAAACATAGGGCGTTGTTTAAATGAACGTTTTGGGTGAGTGTTGACTCCTAGCTCGATGGGACATGGTAAGAACCTTGACCTTGTTCATTTCCCCTCATGTAAATAATTTGCGCTTGTTTTGATCTATGTAGCTTGATTTTATTTAAATTTGTCACTGTTGTTATTCTGTAAGTCTCTGACCTTTGAGCTGACTTTAAAATATCTAAATCTATTATCTATGTTTATCGTTTTAATATTGTACCTCCTTAACATTTTTTTTCATAGTTAGCTTCTTTTATGTATGGTAGAACTGACTAGTTTTTCTTATTTACTTTTATTTTTTTTTTTTTTTTAGAAGATAGTTTAGTTTTATTCCTTGTTTATTGACTGTATAGTACAGGGACATAAGTTATATCTGAGTTCTTAGTCATTTAAACATCCAACGTTTTAATCACTATTGCAAGTTAACTGTTGAGCTTGTTAGATATATGTTAGTTACAAACAACAAGAATTTTTATATGTTGATTTACATGTGTTGTAGATGACATGATACACATTGGAACTTATACATACTCGGTTTGCAAGGTTATCAGGATCATATAAATCAGGTCTACATGAGCTGTACTTATTTCATCTCCAGATAATTGCCAATTATTGTCAAGTTATACATAGAACCTCTTCGTCTCACTAAGCAAACGGCTACAATGCCATCTTTGTCACTTGTTTTATCAGAAATATAATCAAAGTAATATGCTATTTTTGTTCCAGGTGGTAGTTATAATGGTGATATGGATCATATCACTGCTGGTCATCTATATGCTATTTTTGATTTGTCTGGATCCTCTTCTAAACAAGAGGGCCAAGAGCAGTTACGTTGAGCATACAAATGAAGATGTAAGTTTAAAAATAAAAAATCAATACTTCCAATATATGTTGCATATTTTATTAAGTAACGTTATAGAGCATCAATCCAGAATGATACAGATACCAAGGAGCAGCCTTAAATTATAATTAATGTTAGTTACGTAATATACTTTGTGAGACTCTTGCTGCTTGCTAGTCTACATTTTATGTATCTGCCGTTTCATTAACTCAGAGGTATTGGTATCACAGTTATATCAGTAGACGAATAAGGTACTCTGGCATTCAACTCAAAATTAGTACAGTCAATGTTACCTCATTAGCTCTTTTATGGATTTGATTAAAACTTACCAAATTGTATCTAACCACTCTTATCTATTTTTAGTTTTGTTTGCCAAGTTATTAAAGTTATTATTGTTTTCGATGATATGTAGGTCCTGTTTTAAGTATACCTTTTCTAACAAGAATTATCAGGATGAAAGATTTAAGGTACATTTTGAACCCTAAAACTATAGTACAACATTCAAAATAGACAAGAAAAATAAAACTTGTTTAGTAGGCATCAGTTCGTAGAATATTTATTACCTCTGCCCAAACATTGGTCAGATTTTTACAGTTTTATAAATAAAACTCAGAGGACAAAAACTAACTGATCTTGTGATATTCAATTTAAAATACATTTATAAAATAAATTAAAATAAGTAAAATAATTGAACAAAATTATAGCTACCTTATTTATTTTTCATTTCCATTTTTTATATCTTAATATATAAAATTCTCGTGTCACAGTGTTTGTCTGCAAACTCCTCCGGAACGACTTCACCGATCGTTATGAAATTTGGTGTGTAAATTCTGTAGGTATGCGAATCGGACGTAAACTATTTCCCGTTTCGAAATTCTTATCCGTTTCAATATGGCGGACGAATTCCGAACACACTGCATATAATACTATATTCTCGGAGTTTGGGCTCTACAGAGCATTTGGATGTCAAGTTAAATCACATGTTTTTATTATTTGTAATTTAATATTTATAAACAAAACAAAGACAGCTGTTATTATATTGCTAAGAAGTTATTATTCAGGTTTTGTAATGTAGTTAGTGGTTCACTAATTTTGAAATTTATGGTTAAGTATTTTAGTTTAATCTGTGTTTTTACAGTGAACAATGCCAGCAAGGCGAAGAGGGTCAAATTTGGGCCGTCGAACGGCTGGAGCTATACAAAGGCGAAATCTAAGAGCCCAAAGGACAGACGTCCAAATTCAACAGGAAAATGAAGTTGTGCGCGTGAACATGTCGCAATTGCGCGCATCACAGTCACAAGATGATCGCGCTGAAAGAAATGAAGAAAGACGACTACAACAAAGACAAGCGCGTCGATACGTAGTTGAAGCACGCAGAGAAAATGACATACGACGACAACAAGTGCATCGAGCTTTTATATCGCATACATTCCGTCGTCTAGCATTTGAGTATGAACCCGACGTTAAATATTTTGATCATTCCAAAGTGGCGATTGGTGATATGGACAATGAATGTGCGAATTGTAAGGCGCTTAAATTCAAAAATGAGCCAGCCGGGATGTGTTGCGCCACAGGTAAAGTGCAACTACCAGTAATTGAATCACCACCTGAACCATTGAAAGGTTTACTTAATGGTACGCATCCTGATTCTAACATGTTCCTGAAATCAATTAGAACATTCAATTCATGTTTTCAAATGACATCGTTCGGAGCAACAGAAATAGTTAACAATAATGCTGCAAATGGTCAACAATTTAATACAACGTTCAAAATCAAAGGCCAAATTTACCACAAAGTAGGCTCATTGCTTCCTATGCCAAATGAACCACATAAATTTTTACAAATTTACTTTATGGGTGGCGAGGACACCGAAAGCGCGCTAGCCAATCGCGTGGATGCACGTTTAAAATACAATAACCTTAATTCACAATTTGCCAGACGTATTCTCGGCGAGCTGGACGATTTATTGAATGAGCACAATGAATTGTTGAAATTGTTCAAATCACACATGCACAAATTGCAAAGCGACAATCACGCAATTATCATCAATCCTGATAAAACACCATCTGGAGAGCACATTCGTAGATTCAATGCACCTGTTGTTGACGACGTTGCTGGAATTATGGTTGGCGACCGTACAGCTAAGCGTGAAATTGTTATTCGCAAAAGAAATAACAATCTTGAGTTCATTGCTGATACACACCGTTCATACGACGCTCTACAATATCCACTAATGTTTTATAAGGGACAAGACGGATATTACATAGATATTAAACAAAAAGATCCCGCTACAGGAGCCGAAACAAACAAGAAAGTTAGCTCGAAGGATTTTTATGCGTATCATCTGATGATTAGACGCGATCATGACAACGTCATTCTACGGTGCCGTGAACTTTGCCAACAATTCATGGTCGACATGTACGTGAAAATAGAAAACGAACGACTACGATACTTACGATTTAATCAAAAGAAGCTGCGTGCTGAAGAATATATTCACTTGAGAGACGCTATTGTGAACAACGCCGACACAGCCGAAATTGGTAACTCCGTCATTCTACCATCAACGTATATAGGAAGTCCACGTCACATGCAAGAATATATCCAGGATGCTATGACTTTCGTCCGCGAATACGGACGACCATGTTTATTTATAACTTTTACATGTAATCCGAAATGGCCTGAGATTACAAATTTATTATTGCCAGGACAAAATGCAATACATCGTCATGACATTACAGCCCGTGTCTTTAAACAAAAGTTAAAGTCTTTAATGAGTTTCATTACAAAGTTACACGTATTCGGCCCTACACGTTGCTGGATGTATTCGGTAGAATGGCAGAAACGAGGATTACCTCATGCCCACATTTTGGTTTGGCTAATCGACAAAATACGTCCTGAAGAAATAGATAGTATAATTTCTGCAGAAATTCCAGATCGGTCAACAGATCAATTACTGTTTGATATTGTGACAACTAACATGATTCATGGCCCATGCGGTGACCTGAATCGTTCTTCGCCTTGCATGGCTGATGGAAAATGTATAAAGAGTTTTCCAAAAAATTTCAATAACGAGACAATTACAAATGTCGACGGATATCCATTATATCGTCGAAGAAATACTGAAAATGGAGGGCTATCATTTTCAAAATATGTGAACAGAGCAGAAATTGACATTGACAATCGTTGGGTGGTCCCATATTCACTTCTGCTGTGTAAAACATACAATGCTCATATTAATGTTGAGTTCTGCAGTTCGGTAAAGAGCATAAAATACATTTGCAAGTATGTAAATAAAGGAAGTGATATGGCTGTGTTTAGTATTGAAAATACCAATGCGACTGCTCCTCCAGTAAATAACACTGATGAAATAACTCTCTACCAAATTGGCCGGTATATCAGCTCTAATGAAGCTGTTTGGCATATCTTTGGTTTCCAAATTCATGAAAGGGATCCAGCAGTCATTCATTTAGCCGTCCATCTTGAAAACGGCCAGCGTGTATTTTTCACAAACGAAACAGCGATCGATCGTGCAATGAATCCACCGAAAACTACTCTCACAGAGTTTTTTCTATTGTGTAATCGTGCTGATGCTATTGGTGCTTTTGCAAGAACACTACTCTATTCAGAAGTACCACACTATTTCACATGGAATCAAACAAAAACATGGATACCCCGCAAGCAAGGCACCCCAGTTGATGGATACCCCGGTTTATTCAAATCAAACACCTTGGGGCGAGTATTTACAGTCAATCCAAGGCAGACTGAGTGTTTTTATTTGCGACTATTGTTGGTTAATGTAACCGGCCCATTATCATTTCAAGATATACGTACAATTAATGGACAACAGTGTGCAACTTATAAAGATGCATGTCTTGCGCTAGGCTTGCTGGAAGATGACAACCAGTGGGACTATATGCTTACGGAAGCAGCATTGAACTGTACAGCAATACAAATTCGGCTACTATTTGCTATAGTGTTGACTACATGTTTCCCAGCCCGAGCTGAAACGTTGTGGGATTATCACAAAGATTCAATGACTGAAGATATATTGCATCGGCATCGTACACGGTACAACGATCTAACAATACAATTCAGTGACGCTATGTACAATGAAGCACTTATTGCTATCGAGGATCTTTGCTTTGTGATTTCCAATTTACCACTCAGCCATTTCGGTATGCATTCGCCAAATCGATGTGCACATGATTTAATGAACAATGAGATGAATCGTGAACTACAATACAATACTAGAGAGATGGAAGCGATTGTTAATCTCAATGTCCCACTACTTAATCAAGAACAAAGAAGCATTTACGACCGTATTATGACAGCAGTTTCGGCAGAACAAGGTGGATTCTTTTTTTTGGATGCTCCAGGTGGGACTGGAAAAACATTCTTAATTTCACTAATTCTCTCCAAAGTACGATCAACTAATGGTATTGCATTGGCCGTAGCTTCATCTGGCATTGCAGCTACGTTATTGGATGGAGGCAGAACAGCTCATTCAGCATTTAAGCTGCCATTAAATATTCAAAACAATACAGACGCAGTGTGCAACATAAAAAAACAATCATCAATGTCCACAGTATTAAAACATTGTAAAATTATTATCTGGGATGAGTGCACTATGGCACATAAACACTCACTTAAGGCGTTAAACAGAACTTTAAAAGACATAAAAAACAACGACAAACTATTTGGAGGCACTCTGTTACTCCTGTCAGGTGATTTCAGACAAACACTTCCCGTAATTCCACGTTCAACATACGCTGATGAGATTAATGCTTGCTTGAAATCATCAACACTGTGGCGTAATGTTGAAATATTACATCTGAAAGTAAATATGCGCGTATTACTGCTTCAAGATCCATCCACTGAAAACTTCTCAAAACAACTGCTAGATATTGGCAATGGAAAAGTAGATCTACATGAAAATACTCAATTCATTAAATTGCCTGCCAATTTCTGCACCGTCGTTAATTCACAAATTGCTCTAATTGAAAATATATTTCCCAATATACAAACACAATACATGAACCATGAGTGGCTAGCAGAAAGAGCAATTCTGGCATCTAAAAATGTGGACGTTAACGATATGAATTTCAACATACAACAGTTGTTGCCAGGGGATTTGGTGTCATACAAATCTATTGATACTGTTTGCGATGCCAACGAAGCTGTAAATTATCCCTCCGAATTTTTGAACTCATTAGATTTGCCAGGCATGCCACCGCACCTTTTACAACTAAAGGTTGGATCTCCAGTTATTTTGCTTCGCAATTTGAACCCACCAAAGCTGTGTAATGGCACAAGATTAGTTATTAAAACATTAATGAAAAATGTTGTCGAAGCCACCATTTTGAATGGCAAGTTCCAAGGGGAAGATGTATTACTGCCACGAATCCCTATTATTCCAACAGATGTGCCAATTGAATTCAAACGGGTTCAATTTCCAATCAAATTGGCATTTTCAATGACAATCAATAAGTCCCAAGGGCAAACATTGTCGGTTTGTGGATTAGATTTGGCCACACCGTGTTTTTCACACGGCCAATTATACGTGGCGTGTTCTCGAGTGGGCAAACCATCCAGTTTGTTTGTTTTTGCTAAAGATGGACTCACTAAAAATATCGTACACTCCATTGCACTAAGAAACTGATAATGTTTATTTTTCATTGTCTTAATTTGTTGTTTATATTAAATTTTGATAATTATTTGAATTGCAATTATTATTTGAAAATTATATTTTGATATTTTATTATTTTGTACAGTTCGGCATGATTAAATTTGCTAAATTACCTTTCAATCATAAATCAACATCCCCAAACACTTACTCTATCTTTTTGACTACCAAAATATTCACTACAACTAAATTAACAACGACTAATGTTTAATAAATTCAATACACATACAACATGATGTTCTTTCCATCGGTCTGTCTTAGGGGAAACCTATAACTTAGGCGATACGAAGTTCGCCGGGTCAGCTAGTATATATCTATTCTTATAATAATTCAGTTTTGAAAATCTTCGACCAACTAAATCTAGAGTTCCACTGGACCGATTTTAATAATTAATGTGTTGTTGGAAAGCTTCCGACATGTAGATTTGCCAAAAAATATGAAAGTTTGATGTTTTTTTTTTATTTATGGTGAAAAAGTCAAAAAACCTGTTCTCCATAAGAAATACATTGAAAACGGGTTTTCACAAGTTGTTTTTTTTAAGTTAATTTTTAGCTGCCTTTTTTGAGGTTTTTCAAGAAATGCTTAGTAGCCATTGGTAGGAAATTTAATTCTCTTTCAGAAAATCACCTTCCACTTTAGTCGATTTCCTCACCGTTTAAAAGTTATTTGCAAAAAACCAAAGCTACCACACATTTTTTGCGTTGAAAAAATACTGAGTTAGATATATTTTAGTTAAACTTTGTACAACTAAATCTAGAGTTCCACTGGACCGATTTTAATAATTAAATGTGTTGTTGGAAAGTT
>JAQJVL010010474.1:5000-12197 GCA_035578905.1 Stictocephala bisonia
TACAATGGAATGTTAAAATAGAAGCTTACGTTTAGTTTAAATAGTTAAGCTTATTTTATTCAACATGATACATGATCTTATGTAAAAATCAGAGGAATAGAAATAATGTGCTAATACTATAAAATATATAATGTTACTAGAATGTGTACACTGTTAGTATATAAATAATGTACAACTAATACGTGGGTTAGCTTATAAAAGTGAATATAAACCCGCATTTAACAATGCTTAATTTCGATCGTGAGATATCATTAAACATTTAAAATAGGGCATTCTCTTACCAACAGTTGTCTGTACATGATTATTAAGGCTAGTTCATTGTATAAATAATACTGCTTAAGTTTGTCTCAAATTAAAGAATATGTGGTTTCTGTTTTATGGTGATCAATTATAAACAATATGTCATGCTAGTTTTGGAGATATATTTCTCTTCTACTTTTAGAACATGCGTAAGTGCTAGCCAAACCACTCAAGCTACTTAGAGACTTAGTGTGAGGGAGACTAGAGCTTGCCACTTCTCTTTACATATAGGGTAAAAGCCGGTTGTTTGTACATGTAATATAATACCCGTTTCATTATTAGTTTGACTGTTGACCATTCAAGATGGAAAAGCAAGAACGGTTGACTAAACAAATAAAGGAGCTCAGTGATTCGATAAAAAGAAAAACGCAAGCATTGAAATCTAATATTTCTGAACAAGAAGCGTACTTGGAGTCGACTTTCAAACCAGTCGTAGGTCCATTACAAGAAATAAGTAAAAAGCTGACGGCTTCAGATATTGAAAGGAAAGAGCTTTTACCAAAAGCTAAATCAAATTATGTAAAGGAAGAAGAAGAAGATGATGATGATGATGAAGGTGAGGAAGAGGAAATAGAAAGCGAAAACGAGGAATTGTCTGAGGGTATGGAAACAGAAGCAGAAACTAGTTTAGTACAACCACATACCCCTTCCAGATTGAGCCTTATCGGTCGCGATATAAGAGAAAAAGGTTTATTAACTCGGAAGTATGTTTTAAAAATGTTGCATTCTTCTGCACCAAAACGAAAATATCATGTTTTTGGTGCAAGATTAGAAGACGAAGGACTAATGATTGGAAACAGTAAATTAAACTATTGATGAATCGGATAATTTGCAAATAGACAATAAAATGTTTAAAGGCACCCCTGGTTTGTTTGAATTAATATTTACTTCTGACCCTAAAAAGTACACGACTAAAGACTTGCAAACATATAAAAATATTTTATTAGCTACAAATGCTCATAAAAAGAACTACATGGACTCATTACCAGTACACAAAAACACATCTATAAAATATAAAAAGATTGTTTCTAAATTATTTCCTACCAGAAAGTATAGCCTGACTTCATCTTCACCAATGGGGCAAGGATTAAAAATGAGAAGTGCGTATGATACTAATATCATATATTATAATGATGTAAACAAACTAGTAAATAGAATGCGTTTGTTATACGAAGCCAAAGAAGCTGGACACTCAGGAGTTGATAATGAAATTATTGCATTAACTGACGAATTAAGAAAATCAGGGTATATACTGTAAGAAAAGGAGAACTAAATGTCAGTATGTGATTATTGTTCAGTGTAAACACATGAAAACGAGTTAATCTTTTAAATAACAATGAATGGTACTACAGAGGTCAGTCGCAAGCAGACGTTCGTGAGGCACGGAGGTGGCTTACAATCCTTTGTAACTTCTGCAATTAAGAAAATACCAATTGCAGATATAGTTAATACTGCTATAGACCATCTACCAATAGAATTGCACGTGCCTGGAGGGTATCAGTATTGTGGTCCTGGGACTAGACTAAAAGCACGTCTAGCACGAGGAGACCGTGGTATAAATAAGTTAGACGAAGCCTGTAAGGAACACGACATAAGCTATTCGAAGTATAGTGATTCTGAGCATAGATCTATCGCGGATAGAGCATTAGCGGAAAAAGCGTGGCAAAGAGTTAAATCAAGTGACGCTAGCATTGGTGAAAGGGCTGCAGCACTAGCAGTAACTGCAGCAATGAAAGCTAAGACAGCTATCGGTGGTGGAAGTAGGAGAAGGAGAAGAAATAGAAAGCGCAACCAAAATAAAAAAAGAGGTGGCAACATCAAAAGACGCAGAAATAGGAATAATAAAAAAAAAAAATTCAAACCTGTGGTCAATGATAAGATCGGGAAAAGGGTTGTATCTGAGACCATACCGACGTGCGTATTAAATAAACAGCATAAATTAATTATTCCAAACAAAAGCTTTAACAAACAATGAATTATTGAAATATGCAACATGTTTGAAAATACCCTTTTTCAGAGGAGTTTTTATGTTGGATGATTTACCGAAATCAATATGGAAAAATGAAACAGCAATAGTTAACTTGGACAAAACCAGTGGGCCTGGAACACATTGGTCTGTTATAAAAAACCTCCATAATACAGTATTCTATTTTGATAGCTTTGGAAATATACCACCACCTCTCGAATTAATGAAATATTTTAAAAACTCACGAAAAATTATGTATAACATCACCCGAGTACAAGATTGGAATACAGACGTGTGCGGTCATTTATGTTTAGACTTCTTAGCTAGCAGCGCCAGTAGCTATTAAGATGTCTTCTTACACAGTTACATTAAACAGTAAGTCTTCTATTTAGAAACAACCCTCTTTCCAGCATTACGACTTTCAGAAAGTAAAGAATGGGAAGCAGCTTTGTTAGATTTTACCACATTCAATTCAATACCGAATTGTAAGTGAAGGATTAAACAACAAAATTTACTATTACAAGAGTAAAGATGACAAAGGTATTTAATTGATGATCATGTTATAAGTCTGAGCACAGGTGCTTATGAAATTGATGACATCAATAAAGTTTTACAAAAGAATCTTGGAGAAAAAAACATCAAAATAGAAGCAAACAACAGTTTGCTTAAAGCTGAAATAACAAGTAAATATTACATCGATTTTTCAAAGCCCAATTCAATAGGTTCACCTTTTAGGGTTTCCAACATCAGCAAAGGTATTGGAACCAAATGTAACACATATAGGTGTTAACACTGTGAATATAATTCAAGTGAATGTGATTAATATAAGTTGCAATATAATTCAAGGTTCTTATCTAAATGGTGTGAATAAACATATTTTACACTCATTCTATCCAACTGTTGAACCCGGCTTTAAAATTGTTGAAAAGCCTCATAACCTCGTGTACCTACCGCTTAGCACCAGTCACATATCAGACATAGTACTGAATGTATTAGATCAAGACGGTAATCAAGTTGATTTTCGAGGTGAAACTATAACCGTAAGGATTCATATTAAATCTAGTAATTAAAAAAGGTAATATGGGTTTGTCATTTATTAATAAGGATTCAGACGGAGAGCAACTCACTTCGTGTTCATTCGCTGACCAGTTAACAAGCGATAACATAGAATTTTTAAAACAGCTTGGATTTGACATTCAACAAAATGGTATATACTAGATATAAGAAACGGGCCGGTTTTTCGACGAAACTCTGTGGGAAAAGGAATATCACACGCACAACCCTTACACTTCGTCGAAATTAGAAAACAATGATGAAATACGTATTCCAATACAACAACAAGATGCTTACACAGTGCCATGCGAAAGTTACTTATATATCGAGGGTCAAGTGTTTAAGAAAAATAAAACAGCTGGCACCACAGTTCCATTTATTAACAATCCTATGGCATACTTGTTTGAAGAGATTCGATATGAAATCTCAGGTGTTACAGTGGACTCTTGTTAAAAAAAGTTGGGAATAACTAGCACAATAAAAGGTTTATTATCAATATCACCAACGGAAAGTAATGTACTTCAGACAGCTGGCTGGGTATTTCCTGGAAAAGAAACAATAACACCGGACAAAGAAGGCCACTTTGACTTTTGTATCCCTTTAAGATTGTTATTGGGATTTGCTGAAGACTACCAAAGAATTGTCATGAACGTAAAACAGGAATTGGTATTATTAAGGACTTCTACAAATTATGACATTATTGTTGAAAAAGCTGGAGTAACTGAAACAGCACTTGACTGGATGTTAACTCTTTCAAAAATTGTATGGAGAGTTCCTCATGTTCGATTGGCTGACCAACATAGGTTAACATTGTTAAAACAGTTAAATTCGGACAGGGACATTGTTTTACCATTTAGAAGTTGGGAAATGCATGAATACCTCCAGCATGCCAGCTACTCAACGTCATTCGTGGCAAATAAAGACCTCCACAACCACTTGAAAAACCGAGATATGTTATTTTTGCTTTGCAAACCAACAAAAGAGAACAACATAACTGCAAACGCTGGCACATTCGACTCTTGTAAATTTGTTAATGCAAAATTATTTTTAAAATTCTCAATTTTTTTCCCTACGATAATCTTAATGTCTCCTTTGCAAAAGAGCGGTACAGCATACTATAGGTCCTACTTATAGCCACCAAAGCACATCACATTGGTGTATCCTCTCCTAATGATTCTTTATTTAAGCTATCTAATTCAGCTCCTTCAGTAACAATCAGACTCTCCGACTATCCGACTCTCCGACTATCCGACTCTCCGACTCTCCGACTCTACGACTCTCCGACTCTCCGACTCTCCCGACTCTCCCCTCCGACATGCAATAGTTTTATTTGACCCACCGCGCCCACCCATACACGTACAGTCATATATAACCGCCCACCCACCCATACATGTACAGTGGTATTGACCCACACCGCCCACCAATACACGTACCGTACAGTGGTATTGACCCACCCACCCACCCATACACGTACAGTGGTATTGACCCACCGGACGCCACCGCCTACCATACACGTAGTGGTATTGACCCACCGCGACCACCCATACACGTACAGTCATATTGACCCGCCCACCCACCATACACGTACAGTAGTATTTACCTACCCACCCACCCATACACGTACAGTGTATTGAACCCACCCATACACGTAGAGTGGTATTAGACCACCCACCCAACCATACAAGTACAATGGTATTGGAGCCCCACCACCCACACATACACGTACAGTGGTATTGACACACCCAGTACACGTAATTGTGGTTGGATTCGACTTAGTTTTAATTGGGATTGTATTAAGGGGCTGAAAGACATGCTCCAAATTTCACTGATAAATTTTAATTTTCTCCTCCTGCGTTCACTAAAAGCTGCTTGTAAAATTGGGTAACAGATACAGGGAAGTTTCCTTTTGTATTTGGGGCAACATGACATCATTTCCTCTAAACTCCTAGTATGTGTTAAACCCATACACATTCAGCGGTTCTGATTCAACCCACCCATCCATACACATAAAATTGTACTGACCCACACATACACGTGCAACCGTACTGACCCCACTCACACCTCTCAAACAGGTGCAGCGGTACTGACCAACCCTCCCACCCATACACTTAAAATAGTACTTTGCTAGTTATTCCAACTTTTTTAACAGAGTCCACTGTAACACCTGAGATTTCATATCGATCTCTTCAAACAAGATATGCCATAGGATTGTGTTAATAAATGGAACTGTGGTGCCAGCTGTTTTATTTTTCTTAAACACTTGACCCTCGATATATAAGTAACTTTCGCATGGCAATGTGGTAAGCATCTTGTTGTTGTATTGGAATACGTATTTCATCATTGTTTTCTAATTTCGACGAAGTGTAAGGGTTGTGCGTGTGATATTCCTTTTCCCACAGAGTTTCGTCGAAAACGGCCCGTTTCTTATATCTAGTATATCCATTTTGTTGAATGTCAAATCCAAGCTGTTTTAAAAATTCTATGTTATCGCTTGTTAACTGGTCAGCGAATGAACACGAAGTGAGTTGCTCTCCGTCTGAATCCTTATTAATAAATGACAAACCCATATTACCTTTTTTAATTACTAGATTTAATATGAATCCTTACGGTTATAGTTTCACCTCGAAAATCAACTTGATTACCGTCTTGATCTAATACATTCAGTACTATGTCTGATATGTGACTGGTGCTAAAGCGGTAGGTACACGAGGTTATGAGGCTTTTCAACAATTTTAAAGCCGGGTTCAACAGTTGGATAGAATGAGTGTAAAATATGTTTATTCACACCATTTAGATAAGAACCTTGAATTATATTGCAAACTTATATTAATCACATTCACTTGAATTATATATTCACAAGTGTTAACACCTTATGTGTTACATTTGGTTCAATACCTTTGCTGATGTTGGAAACCCTAAAAGTGAACCTAATTGAATTGGGCTTTTAGAAAAATCGATGTAATATTTACTTGTTATTTCAGCATTAAGCAAACTGTTGTTTGCTTCTATTTTGATGTTTTTTTTCTCCAAGATTCTTTTGTAAAACTTTATTGATGTCATCAATTTCATAAGCACCTGGTGCTCAGACTTAAAACATGATCATCAATTAAATTACCTTTGTCATCTTTACTCTTGTAATAGTAAATTTTGTTGATTAATCCTTCACTTACATTCGGTATTGAATTGAATGTGGTAAAAATCTAACAAAGCTTGCTTCCCATTCTTTACTTTCTGAAAGTCGTAATGCTGGAACGAGGGTTGTTTCTAAAATAGAAGACTTACTGTTTAATGTAACTGTGTAAGAAGACATCTTAATAGCTACTGGCGCTGCTAGCTAAGAAGTCTAAACATAAATGACCGCACACGTCTGTATTCCAATCTTGTACTCGGGGTGATGTTATACATAATTTTTCGTGAGTTTTTAAAATATTTCATTAATTCGAGAGGTGGTGGTATATTTCCAAAGCTATCAAAATAGAATACTGTATTATGGAGTTTTTTATAACAGACCCAATGTGTTCCAGGCCCACTGGTTTTGTCCAAGTTAACTATTGCTGTTTCATTTTTCCATATTGATTTCGGTAAATCATCCAACATAAAAACTCCTCTGAAAAAGGGTATTTTCAAACATGTTGCATATTTCAATAATTCATTGTTTGTTAAAGCTTTGTTTGGAATAATTAATTTATGCTGTTTATTTAATACGCACGTCGGTATGGTCTCAGATACAACCCTTTTCCCGATCTTATCATTGACACAGGTTTGAATTTTTTTTTTTTTTATCCCTTTTTTGCGTTTTTGATGTTGACCTTTTTTTTATTTTGGTTTCGCTTTCTATTTCTTCTCCTTCTACTTTCCCCACCCAAAGGTTTGTTTTT
>JAQJVL010010475.1:0-12203 GCA_035578905.1 Stictocephala bisonia
GCTGAAAGTTTTAGAAATTCTTAGTTAAACAACGCTCCTGGTGGCGAAATGGTAAAGTATTTTAAAATAATGCCAAGAATAAAAAAGTCTTAGAATCACTAGTTACCTAAATCCATCATAAAAAATTGGGGTTACTATAAGTCATTTCAAAGTTGCCTGCTAATAGGAAAATGGCAACCAAATTTTAAAATTGAAGTACGTGATTGTAATATTTTTGTATAAAACATGTATTTGTGATATTGCAAGAGCTTTTCAACATTCAATCGAATAAAAATAATGCATTATGAGTTAAGCTTTATTTATGTAAATGGCATAACACGCCTCTTTAACCCTTTTAGTGCTATGGCCTCTAGTCCACTGCTATACCGAAAAGTGCTAGGCAAATATAGGCATAATTACAGAGGTTTTTTAAAAACATCATAAAACAATTATTTGAAAAGCTGTATTTCTGAATGTTATGTGGTTGTATGTATTATAGACTGTAAAATAGTAATATACTAACATACAAATTCTAAAGTATAAATAAAAATAATAAAAACGAAAATAAAAATAAATTACTTATGAAAAAAAATTATTTTTTTTTTTAGTTTTGTATGTAATTACAATACTATAAATATTTAAAAATTTTGTTACACTGTACTCATGATAAAGCACAACTATCACTCTACAGTTTACAAAAGTAATAATTTTTTTATCTCAAAAAATAAGTGAGAAACCGTAAAAATAGTAAAACACTACCGTTACTACAAAATGTATGAAAACCCTAAAACCAACAGAGTACTAAAGTTCATAAAATATATATTTGACAAAATATCTTTATAAATGTTACATTGTTTCATTCAGAGTGGAATATAGAAAAGTTATCTACTGACAAATAAATTCTAAACTATAAATAACAATGAAAATAAAAATAAATTACATATGAAAAAAACAAATTTTCAGTTTGATATAAAATTACAATACTATAAATATTTTACTCTTTTTTCACTATAACTATGATAAAGAGCAACAATTATTCTACAGTTTACAGAACAAATAATTTTGTTATCTCTTACCTAAGTGAGGAACACAAAAAATGGTAAAACACTGCCACCCATATTTACCCATATTTATAATACAAGCAATAAAAGCTTTCATTTCTTGTACTGTCTTATACCACACCAACCAACCACACCACTCTCATTTATAACCATTCTCCCCTACAACTATCAACACAGAAATTAATGACGGCCAAAAACTTTTCGTTACCTTTTTTTTAAAAGGGAAAGGCCGATCTCCTCCTTAACCTTACTGTGTCCATTCCTTAACTTTTTTTTAAAAGGGAAAGGCCGATCTCCTCCTTAACCTTACTGTGTCCATTCCTTATAGATCTGTGCGAGGAACTTATTCAAACAGAGTAAGGGGGCGAACCAGTACAGTAGAGGGTGAACATTACTGATAAATCTTTCAGTCTAGGTCGGATTCGAACCAGCACTATCTCTAATCCAAGCACAAAGTCCTGACGCCTTGGACCACCGGCTCACCCAAAACTACAACATAACAGTGGCAAAAAACACTTGTTTGCCCGTGCTTGGTGAACTTAATATGTTTGCTGATATCCCAGACATACTATTATAGTAAATTTTGGCCAAAAGCCCTTTAACTCGATCTAAAACTAACTACACTCCTATAGTCAAACATTTACCAACATTGTATGTTCTTAAATAACTGATGAAGAAAGTCTTTAAAGAAGCAAATTGTCTTTACATTGTATTTATAAAAAACAATCTATTAAAGTTTAATTATTTCAGAATTTGTTATTCCTATCGTCTGACTATATTGGTCTTTTCCCCAACAAAGTCTTTTATGTAGCTTTAAATGGGACCTAAAAGCAACAAAAGAGGTTTTATCAGTCGCAAAACAAATAAAATGTTTGACAGCCAAGGTATTTACCAAATGTAATAAATCTATTCAAACCAGTATAACACCTGGTTTAATCAACCCATTTTGGGTGGAATAAATTGGTTGTTAGAAGGTTTATTAAAGGAATAACAAGATTTATTAAAGGTTAGGTTAAAGTACACTAGGCCAGCAATTGTATATTGGAGAGATAGGACATCAGCAAACTTACCTTAGAAGACAAGTTCACTAACATCAGAGTAGTAGTGACAAACACAAAATAAACGCAATCTCACAAATGTTCAATACCACTGGCATTTTCTTCAGGTGGGGAGGGAGGGAGGGAGAGACTCATGCTTTATTTTGTGAATGTTACTACTACTCTGGTGTTAGTGAACTTGTCTTCTAAGGTAAGTTTGCTGATGTCCTATCTCTCCAATATATAAAGATTTATTAAAGATATCTTGCATGAGTCCAACACATAAAAAAACCTTTAAATGAGTCATTTAACTACTGTTCTGTATCAGTTATCCTAGTGTTATGTTAATTAATTTAAATGCATGTTTACAATCATACAAATAATTTCAATTTGACAACACTGATAGGAATTAGTAAACTTAACAAAGAACATACATTCCCTAGACATAAAACATGTTTGTATGAATGTAAGTTACCCTAATGTAAGGTTACCTGCAGAAAGAAACTGAGTGCCAGGATTGTTGAAGGCAATGTCACGCACAGCCTGGCGATGCCCATAGTAGGTCCGTACACACCTTCGCTCCTTGAACACTTCCCATAGCTAAAACATTGAAATGTAGTGAATGGCCCAGTGAACATTTATTTATTGATAAAACACAAAAAAATTCATAATAATGTGTGATGCATTTTGAATGGGTCTATTTTTTCATTATGTCTATTAATTAATTACTAAAGATATACAGGGTGGAAAAAATATGGAAACGCTGTTACAACATTATTTTTCCCTGATTTTTGATAATTTATTTTTTTTTTAACTTTTTTGTTCCATAAAGAATAATTTTTGATCAGAATAGTTTACTTAAAACTGTTAAATAATGGAGAAATAATATTGTTCAAATTAGTTACTTTGAAATTCAAATGACCGCTACTCTGGAAAGGATAAACCTTTCGAAGTCCGGTTTGTGGTAATTAATTTCTCTTGAATAGATCTTTCATTTGATACCAAACTCGACCTAGGCTTACGTTGGAGATTTTCGTTCAACTCCTCGTGAACCGTCCCCTGAAAAGATCAAATGTTGTTAATTGCGTCAAAAAGTATGTTCTTTGTAACCATGAACATGTACAAGATTTCACTTTTAGAAGTGAAGTCATACAAAAGTTGAGAAAGCGTTTCCATTTTTTTCCACCCCGAATATTCAATAAAGAGATATTACGATTTTATTGTTTATTACATTGAAGCTTAGAATAGGTACCACAATACATTATAATTTCACAATAACAAACAAAATAAAAAATATTAAAAGAAAAAACAACACATTGTCTTCTTGGACTTCTTTTATATTACGGTATAATAAATATTTATTTTTTAACAAACAATTTTTATGGTGGCTAAAAAAACACTTTTCATATAAACTACTAATACTTATAGGCAATTTATTTATATTTTCGTTCCTACTAAAAGGGTTTTTTTCTGATTGAGTTAAATTATTAACACTTTGAAGCCTAAGCCCGAAGATAGATCGGGCGACGCAAACTGGCGTACTCGCCGACGCCCGAGAATAGCTCGAGCGCCCATATTTAATTCATTATATCTTT
Organism: Stictocephala bisonia; assembly: GCA_035578905.1. Lineage (NCBI taxonomy): Eukaryota > Metazoa > Arthropoda > Insecta > Hemiptera > Membracidae > Stictocephala > Stictocephala bisonia. The sequence continues at coordinate 3,673 of JAQJVL010010475.1, forward strand.
ATTATCGGCATATAATCGGGTTTAGGTCATCTGAATATGTCTTTTAGTTACGGTATCTGTTATTATATTTTATCGGTCTATTAATTTTTTTTATCTACATCTGTTCTTGGATAAATAATTATCGTAACAGCTGACTTGAGACTTGGAATGAGCGCGCGCCGAGCGGTATTGTTTATGTCAGCCGGTCAGTGACCCACGGTGCTTTGAGTCGTAAACAACACGTTCGTTATAGAAGTGAATATTCTGTGTTTATAATTCAAGTACAGTATTTATATTTTATTATCATGTTTTCAGTTCAGTTTCTTTGTAAATATTGTTGTGTACATATGTAAATAAGTAATTAGTTAGTATTTGCGTTGTGCTGGTTTTGTGTCAATCTAACCGTACAGTGACTGGAATGTGTGTATATATTGTTTTTATTTAGTTATTATAGTATTTATCTGCTTAAAATGGATGATCTTATGAGAAGTGATACTATACGAGATATATTGAATCGTTCTATCGTAGCTATTTTTTGTTTTATATATTTTTGTACTTATTTGTAGCTTCTGTAAAAAATAAAAAAATGTACAACACCTAAAGTTTTGCCCATCATTGAAAAGAGAATTTTCTCCCCTTTACAAAGATATATAATATAACCTTATTATGAAATTTATAAGGCATTTACAATTTTTTTTAATGTGAACATAAAACCCCCAGGATTCCATGCCAAACGGAGTATTAAGGGCCCAGGCTTCAAAGTGTTAATTAGCTAATATTTTGAACTTAAAATTGTTCCTTGTTTCATATGAATGATTAGATCTTAAAATTGTCAAAGAAATGTTGGTTAGTTTTTACTGATTTCAAAAATATAGACATGGCAATGATTTATCAAAAAGTAGGAGGTAGAAAATAATTTACACTTCACATTTTGAGCTTGCCATCTCATATTTGTATATCAAGATTTGGTCAAGTAAACGTCACACAACACAAATATATTACAATTCTTGTGTTGTGTGACGTTTACTTGTACTGTATATGTACCAACACGTATTATGCTAATTAAAAAACTATTCATATAAAAATAAAATGATAAAATTGAAAAAACCGATACCTTGACTCTGCAGTCCATACTACAGGAGAGCAGGAGATGAGCAGAATGAGGGAACCATCGGATGGCAGAAATTCCTTTTGAGTGGCCTTGCCAGGTGTGAACATGTGATTTGGGCAGAAAGCATCGCTCAGGAGGTGTTTCAGACTTGAGGTTAACTCCCACATCCTGGGGTGGGTGGAGAAACGAACGTCCTTGGTAGTCAACACTGTCCTTAACTAAACAACCATAAAGTCACATGTAAATTAAACATTCTTAGGAGTTTTTAAAAGTTAAGTTTATTCAGTTAAGGTACAAAGATAAAGACTTTGAAATAGCTTTCATTGTAAGATTACAATGAATATTTAAAAAAAATACAATAATTTTTTTCTGAACTTTTTATATCAGTGCTATCTATAAATTTACTATTTGAAAGAACTATGAATGAAAATACTATGAAATATTCATTGTTGAGGTGAATAGTCAACAATGAGTCAGACTAAAATATTAATCAAAAGCACAAATCAAGTTGAGGACCTTTCTTATAAGAATATATTTTACAAATAAATAAAAACCAGAATCTAAAAACTTGATTATTTAAAATATAAATGTTAGGATTTAAATCAAGCACTTCACTTACAAGCTGTATGAAAGGATAATTTATGTTATAAATCATTTGTATATACAAATGTTTTCAGACACCTGTTGTTGATGTGAGTAAACAAGCACTGAAAATAAGTATGATGAGAATGGACTGACAGTTCAGCAGTTTATAATAATAATTTATGTTTCTCAGAAAGCACAGTAACTAAAACAGAAGGTAAGTATTATGGCAACTACGTGGTAGACTGTGAAATTAAATGGGCAAAATCAGCTGGTTTGATTATTCTAGTAAATACTGGTAACTAAATCTACAAATCACATGGAAGCTTTCAGATAAATAATAAGCAAGCTATTGATCACTAATCAGCTTGTATTATAAGCATGGAAAAAAGTATTTTTGTCTATATTCTTCCACCCAGCTGTCATTTCATCTGCGTGACATCATGGGATATGCGCATGATACATACCGTCATCTTTTCTATGTAGCCTACCGTGTAAGAAAGTACCTATAGCCTAGCTACACATTTCATCCAAGACTGTCAGCTGATAATTTGCATTGACTTTGAGTAAGATAATATTATTTATAAAGTAGTTTTTAACTAACTTAACTAACAACTAATCTATGATTATGTCACTTTGCCAAATGAAATAAAACTGATTTTGAATTCAGAATTTGAACAGTTTCATTCACCACTAAACAGCAAGATATTTTGTAAAAGCTTTGAAGTGACATATTTATTATTAATAAATCTGGTAAGTAAAATAAACCATTCAGGAAAACCCATATTATGTATAGTATATCTGAATTAATTACATGCATTATTATTTAACTAAAAATTAATATAACAAGATTAAATCAACATATTCTAAAACAATATAAATAACTTAAGAGATAATGCTGAACTAGTATAAGAAAAGTGTTAATATCTGATAACAGAACATATTTGGTTGTTATACATTTTTAACCATGGATTTTTTCCCAAAGATACATTCTGATATGCACTTTTGAACATGAAGTTGATGTAAAAACACAAAACCAAATTAGATACTCCTAAACTTCTAAATTAATTTACAGTTTATTTTATAAGAATTCATTTTCAGACATTTAAAAAGAGATTGTTGAGGGTTCATTAGCATAAACATGTAAAATTAAATATAAAACCCAGGTCAGAATAAAATATTCTCACATTAGGAACACAGCATTATGTATTTTGCAGATTCAATACTTATTGTAAAATTAATTACTAATGAGTTTACAGCTATTTAAAGAGTTTTATATCACAACAAACAGAATATTACATCAGCATCATCAGATTAAATTTATAATAATAAATAATAATTATTATAAAACAATAAATTTTACAATCATATTGTTTAATTCCATAGCTGGTGGTGTAGATGTAGACATGTCACGGGCAGTATTCAGAGCAACATGTAAAGACTTAATACTTTGAAGGATTGCTGGAACAACTAGGTTTCTCAACCTAAATTAATTTAGTTATTCAAATTCATTTCTTGGATTGTTTTATTTTTTTATAGGGCCTACTTATTTTTTATTTTTATTAATGTATTCAAATAAGCATTGTTTGGAAGAGTAAAGAGTTTTTAATCCTTAAATTTTAAAAATTAAGTATTGTTATTTTTGTACAGGCATGGAGGTCTTAATTATTAATATTTTTTTTTTCATGCGGCCCCCATAATTGGGCCCTTGGTCTGTTGGGGTCGCAGTTGTTTTTCACAGGTTTCAGTATTTATGTTTTCTTTTGTTTGTTTTGGTTTTTGAATATATCTGTTTCATTACAAATTAATCTTATGTTTAATAATTTAGCTTATGTCTGGTTGTATTTAAACTGTATTTATATTATTGTATTGTAACCAAGAATGTATTATATAATTTGGAGTACTTTATTTAGGCGTATAAGTTATAATTGTGTTTCTTTAGTTATTTAAGTTTTTTTTTTTATTTTCATCAAATGTGCCTTTTTATTGTGATCAATAATTTTGCCTGTGAAACTAATCTGTACCTGTGAAAACAATAAATACATTTATTATTATTATTATTATTAATTATATAGGTGAAACCACACTTACTGTGAAGAACAGTTTTCTCTTCAAGAGGCTTATCATCTGTTTGTTTTCCACGCTTCTGTTTCTTAGCCAAATATTCTTCAAGTTCTTCAGCTTCAGCCTGGCAAAAATTTAAAACTTGTAATTATACCTTTAAATTACTATTAAAAATGTGCAACTTTGTCAATCAGTAAAGTGATTAAAAATGATTTTCCTTTACTAACGATTTTAAGTTAGTAAAGTTAGTTAAGTGAAGTGAAGCTGTTACAACAAAACATAATAAACTGACTTTGAAACTTCTCATCATTCTGTTTATATAAATCATAAGACAGCTTAGCCATCAAGCAAACATCACACTAATTTAGTTGCTCAAAAAACAAAAAAATAAAAATATACAGCTTAAAAAAATTATAAAAATATTTTTTATAAATCCACATATCAGCTGAAATTAACAAGTAAATACATGAGTACTGGTATAAAAACAAAATCGTCTCTTGTTTTATAATGCAATAAATTCTTCCTTACTTGAGTGATAAATTAATAAGAAAACAAGATACACTTCATATAAAGCTAGGTTTATTAAAATTTATTACATTAAATATTAATTGATTAAAACTAAATACATTTTTTGCATGGATAACTAATCTCTTTAATTTTTTGTTAAATAGTTGTACAAGTTTATTAAAATTTTAGTTTTTAGAAATAAAACCTGTCATTTAATAAGCCCATGATTTCATCAATTCCGCTCCTTAAATCTATATATATATATATATATATATATATATATATATATATATATATATATATATATATATATACAGGGTGTAACAAAACTCTCTACACAAACTTTAGGATATTGTTCCTTGGGTGAAATGAAGCAAAAAACATAATACAACAAATGGTCTATCTCATTCCGTTTACTGTCTGTATATCAATATGTGTTTTTTACTATTTAAAATGTTTAAAACCAAATTACAAAGAAACTAATCGTTTTACGAAAAAATACCAAGATAGATAATTGTTAGCGCTTTTAATAAGGATTAAAACGACGCCTTATTTGTGAAAATCAAATAATAAATAACAAATTTACTACGATAGTTGTATGACACTGTAAAGTTTAGAATGGACTCATAGAGCAACAATGGAATTCATTATTAATGGGGGAAACAATAAACAACAAAACTACAAAGATTTTTTTTGTAAAACTGTACAGCCTCACTTGCATGCGTGGAATAACTTGAAGCTGCTGGACATAACTTTGAGCAGTTACTGTAATGAGGGATTTATCAAGTTAAAAAATGTAATCCTTTTTAGTTGAATAATAAATACTCATTTTTATAATCTGTCAAAATGTAGTTTTATTTTAAATATTTAAAAAGTACTACATTTATAGTGTTACTACGTTATTATAAGCCGACAGCCCATTAATAATGAATTCCATTGTTGCTCTATGAGTCCATTCTAAACTTTACAGTGTCATACAACTATCGTAGTAAATTTGTTATTTATTATTTGATTTTCACAAATAAGGCGTCGTTTTAATCCTTATTAAAAGCGCTAACAATTATCTATCTTGGTATTTTTTCGTAAAACGATTAGTTTCTTTGTAATTTGGGTTTAAACATTTTAAATAGTAAAAAACACATATTGATATACAGACAGTAAACGGAATGAGATAGACCATTTGTTGTATTATGTTTTTTGCTTCATTTCACTCAAGGAACAATATCCTGAAGTTTGTGTAGAGAGTTTTGTTACACCCTGTATATATATATATATATATATATATATATATATATATATATATACAGGGTGTTCTGAAAAAAGGTGCCCATAAGGCAGGGCGTGATTCCTCACATCAAAAGAAGAAAAAAAGATCTAATTAACATAGGTCCGAAAATGTTTCGTTAGAGAGTTACGGCTAGCGAAAGATTTCGCCTGAATTTCAGTTCCCCTGCTGAAACGAAGCCCTACGGGTATTTGTTGGCTGTTAATTAAGATGTACAATTTAGCGTTCTTTATGTAAAATGAACTGAAAAATTGAATAAAACCGTTTCCAGACCTGTAGCTACAGTAGTTTTTAAGATATGTGACGAAATACGCGAAACTTGGTCCCGAAAAACAAGTTCCTTTTAGGTTTGAAGTAGATTTACTATGTTAAATATACAATAAACCCAAATTTTTTTTACAGAACTTTTAGAAAATTTAATTTCGAAGAGAAAGATGTAAAATATAATAGACAAACGCAACCTTTAAAAAATAATCCTTAATTAGCCTACATACAAAACGCATGAAAAATAGACAAAATCTGTTAAGCTCTCTAGAAATGTAATATTGAAATTAAAACAGCTGTTGTAATAAAACAGATTAATGAGTTACTAATATTTTTTATCAAGTAAACATTTTTAACAATCATAAATTATCATACATAAAAAAGTTATCTGAATTATCATTCAACAAAAAAGTTACACTTGTCCTAAAAAACTAACCACGTCACAGTAGATTTTCAAAATGTTTCCCCTCATTCAAAATACAAGCATCCAGCCGTCTTCTCATAGACTGCCGAACTCTTTCGAAGATCCCAGGTGTCTCACGTATCCTTTGAATCCCATTAATAATCCTTGTGCGCAACTCTTCTATGGTATCCACAGGCGAGTCGTAGACAAGCAACTTTAAATGTCCCCATAAGAATAAGTCAAGAGGATTGAGGTCAGGTGACCTTGCAGGCCATGCTACTGGGGCTCCTCGACCAATCCATCTGTTTGGATATGCTTCATTTAAAAATTCTCTTACTTGTAATGTGTAATGAGCTGGAGCTCCATCCTGCATGAACCACATTTTGTTGCGTGTGTATAGTGGCACATCTTCGAGTAACTCATTCAGATCAGTCGTCAAGAAATGTAAATAATTTTCACCATTGAGCCTATCAGGTAAAAAACGAATAAAAAGTTTATCACCCAGAATAGCAGCCCATACGTTTATAGAAAACTGATATTGGTGACGGTTCTCTGAAATAGCATGTGGATTTTCAATTGCCCAAATGTGAGTATTGTGGGTGTTAAGAATAGCCATTCTTGAAAATTTTGCTTCATCAGTAAAGATAATGTTATTTAAAAAATGTGGATTTCTGCACCTTTGGATAAGCCATTGGCATAGCTGAACACGAGGAAAGTAATCTCGAGGCAAAAGAGCCTGGACCCTTTGATAGTGATAAGAATGCAACTGCTGCTCATGTAAAATCTTCCAGACAATTGAATTACTAACACCGAAATCCAAGGCTAGTTCTCTAGTACTTCTTCCAGGATGATTCTCTATTTCGTCCAACACGCCCTCCTCCAATTCAGCTGTACACATTGTACGTGGCCGTCCTGATCTACCAACTTTTCCAGGTTTAAAGGTTCCCGTCTCGCTTAGCCTTCTATGAATGGAAGAAAACATTTTATGAGTCGGTAACTGTCTACGAGGAAAGTGTTCCTGAAAGAGTCGTCTAGCCTCACGACTGTTGCAATGTGCAAGACCGTACATTAAATGCATGTCTGCCATTTCACCATTAGTGTACATAATATTCATATTACCTGCCATGATGAATAAGATATTATTAGCTATCAAAAATTAACTGCAACGGCACTCACACTAACTTGTATTAAAGTACAGATCAACACACGCACATAATGAGCAATGGAAAAATAGCTGCTTGTCATGTTTATTTAAATTATTATAAACAATGTTACATTGTTTAAACATATGTTTTAAATATAAATTATTTTTTTCCTTAAATCGTATGTTTTAATACAACAGCTGTTTTAATTTCAATATTACATTTGTAGAGAGCTTAACAGATTTTGTCTATTTTTCATGCGTTTTGTATGTAGGCTAATTAAGGATTATTTTTTAAAGGTTGCGTTTGTCTATTATATTTTACATCTTTCTCTTCGAAATTAAATTTTCTAAAAGTTCTGTAAAAAAAATTTGGGTTTATTGTATATTTAACATAGTAAATCTACTTCAAACCTAAAAGGAACTTGTTTTTCGGGACCAAGTTTCGCGTATTTCGTCACATATCTTAAAAACTACTGTAGCTACAGGTCTGGAAACGGTTTTATTCAATTTTTCAGTTCATTTTACATAAAGAACGCTAAATTGTACATCTTAATTAACAGCCAACAAATACCCGTAGGGCTTCGTTTCAGCAGGGGAATTGAAATTCAGGCGAAATCTTTCGCTAGCCGTAACTCTCTAACGAAACTTTTTCGGACCTATGTTAATTAGAACTTTTTTCTTCTTTTGATGTGAGGAATCACGCCCTGCCTTATGGGCACCTTTTTTCAGAACACCCTGTATATATATATGTGCCATTTACCACTCATCACTAATTCCCTAAAAATAAATAAAACTAAACTAAAACAATTGGCTTGACATTTTGTACACAGGTTTATCTAGAGGTTCACTAAGAAAGGATTTTCCTCTCTGCCCCAAGACTCCGTCCCACTGGGCTCCTAATTTACCATGGTATACTTATGGAGCTATATTAATTGATTGCTTCATTTGATTAACAGCTGTTAAATCAAAATAAATTGAATAAAATTGTGGTGGGCTTAACTTTTAAAATTAACTAGCTGTACCCGCCCGCTTCGCCGGTCATAATATTGAGTTTGATTTAGAACCTAATAGCTGAAAGAGAATTCGAGCATTTTTGCTTCTTCTACCAATATTAGATTTTTTAGGAGGCATGTCATAAAAAGTAAATTGCAAAACAAATAATTATTTATTTTTTATTTTCACGTTTCACCCA
>JAQJVL010010476.1:0-12194 GCA_035578905.1 Stictocephala bisonia
TACTTTCGTCTGAAAGGGTTCAATTTCTAGGTGTAGAGATTGACGAAAATTTAAAATTCCATGGCCACATTAAGAAAACTGCTAAGTCTATAAGTGGTGGATTGTTTATCTTGAGAAAGCTATCTCGGTTCACAGATATAAATCTCCTTTTAACAGTATATTATGGCGTTATATATCCGCATTTGGTGTATGGTGTTTCTATTTGGGGTGCTCAGTCATCCAAAACTGAATACATTTTCAGACTTCAAAAACGTGCCATTAGAATCATATTCAAGCTTGGTAAAACAGAATCATGCAAAAATATATTTAAAAAGTACAAAATACTAACCTTCCCTGCAATATACATGCTAGAAACCTTATTGTTCGTAAAGAAAAATCAAAACCTTTTTATAACAGAACCACATCCTAATCATTATCACCTCCGATCACGCTCTAACCTATCAGTTCCGAAACATAGAACCACCTTTTCAGAAAGCCACCTACTTCATAAGGGAATCTGGCTGTATAACATGTTACCTGATTGCTTTAAACGAAATCTGGACTACCGTAGTTTTAAGCACAAATTGAAGGCTGTCTTTGTTGATCTTGCACCCTACAAGGTGGAAAACTTTAAAAAAATGTTATGACATGTTTATGTTAGAAGTAAATTTAGTTTTAGTTATGACTAGTGCTTATGTACCCATGTATCTTGTGGCACAATAAAGAATTGAATTGAATTGAATTGAATATACCTTAAGATATCTGAAGCGACCTCTATGGGAAGTGAACCAATTATATCAAATCTATCATCCTCACTATAATCGGGTGTATTGACGTAGAGAAATCCAAATACGGAATAAAAGCTAGCCATTTTAATTTACTAGTCTCGTCTAGTATTACATGCAGAATGACAGCTAAGCCTTGCAATCACGTTTATATAACTGACGGCAATCGGCCGTGATGAGTATTTTAGTACTGCCGTCATGATTAAAACATGACACAGAAGCCATATATAATTAATTTAGGTAAAAAGTCGATCGCTAGTCACTTGATAATTTTATATATAATACAAAAAGAGTTTATCACTTTTAAAGTATAGGCCTACATAAGTTTAAATAGAAATGTATGATTTTAGCTTAAGAAAGCACTAGTTTAATTTGATATGTTAAATCGAACTAACTATCTTAAAATCAAGCCTACTCGGACTAGTAATTAGATATATCGTCTATGTATGGAAGAGAAAGGAATGTGTTGAACATAAATTTTTAAAGACTTTCATGCAACCAATTAAACCAACAACAAGGAGGGAACGTACGCTAATTGGTTGCTGAGTGTCCAATAGCGTGAAAGTGTGAAATGAATACAAGAAAATTATAATATCAATATTTATTTACTAAAAAACTCATACATAATACATTATATTGTATAATTATGTCAAATTCTTAATCGTCTGCTTCCCCTTTCATTAGCGATTGCGTGAGACAATCGAGCTTTCCTGCTTGGAGAAGGTATCGAATATGGTGAAAACCGTATCTGAGTAATATTTGCTCTATCAACTGAAACAAACAAATAAACATTAGTGATTTGTATATATTATGGATACAAATTACCTTAAATTGACAAAATAGACAATAACTTACAATTATTCGGTCTAATCTGTAGTCCTGATCTTAAAGCCAAATTGCTAATATTCCTCATAGCAAATCCATTTTCAAGCCTGTCTGGTAGTCTTCTACTGCCAAAATCATCTCGAATGATATGGGAAAATCTAGCCTTTCTCATTTTTCTGAGGTGGTTGAATAGTCTTTTCCGCAATTTAATGTCACTCTTACAAATCTCCATCCACGTCTTGCAGACAGATACTGCTCTTAGAAGATCCTTAGCTGGTAATAACCTGTAACCAAAAGTACAATGTTTAAAATCATATAGACCCAGAGTTTACAAATATTGTAACTAAATAACAGAAGAGATACACAAATTAAAATATATACCTTAAGATATCTGAAGCGACCTCTATGGGAAGTGAACCAATTATATCAAATCTATCATCCTCACTATAATCGGGTGTATTGAAGTAGAGAAATCCAAATACGGAATAAAAGCTAGCCATTTTAATTTACTAGTCTCGTCTAGTATTACTCGAGTTTGGAACTGCTGTTTCAAACTCGAGATCGAAATTCCATCTGGATTAATAGCTCCTCAGTTTTAGTGAATTTTTTAATGTTATAATTGATCGTTACTATGTAAAAGTGTTTAAATATGTTACTTAACATTCAAGAATTTAATAATTAACAAAAATACACGATAGGGAAATTGAATTTAAGCTGGAATCGGCTATTGAAGACGAGCTTCTGGATCTTAACCTGTTGCAACCTTTTAAGTTTCCATTTCATGTTCATTCTCATTCTTTCCAATAATTCTTACCGACCATCCACTCAATTATTCCATATATCCAGATATTCTGTATTCCAGTAAAACACGTAAGTAATAATTTTTAAAATCTAAAGTTTTGGCTGACTTGCTAGATTGAATTCGCTTGCATTCACTTGTACTCGGCGGTAGCGTCATTGCCGGCCATTTTCCTGTATTGCTTTGTCCAATTTGGAATAAGTAAGTGACTGTACAGATTTTATTATTGTATAAGGTACTGAAAACTATTTTAGCTACATTTTATCCAATTTACATGTGTACTGATTTTATGTTAGATGTATATTTTTTGATATAGTTTAAATAGATTAAATTGTGTATTAGATTATAGATTGAATATGTTTTATGTTAGATGTATATTTTTAGATGCCTAGCCACTGAATCTGTTAGTTTTAAGTCCCCCACTTCTTTGTCTTGTTCTGCAACAAATCGTGTATTGTGCAATTTTAACTATTCTTAAACAAAATGGCAATCACAGAAAATTGTGGTACTTGTAATAAAGTTATAGATGATAGGAATGCTGATTCAATAGAGTGTGAGTATTGCAACAAATGGTTGCATGGTGACAAAAACTGTAGTAAACTGACTAAAACTGTACTAGGTTTCTTTCTAAAACATGACTCGATTTGGATTTGTCCAAACTGTAAGGATACATGTAGACAGCTTTTTAACTCTGAAAGGGCTAATATACGGAAAAAGGGGGTTCCTTCCTGGTGGGAGGATGAATTGAAGAAGGAGCAAAATCTTAGTCAATCTCTTCTTGATAAGAACAAAGAACTTCTCATCCAGCTCAATGAAAAAGAAGTTGAGATCATTAGGTTAAAAGAGGAAATTAAAGGTAGACTAGATAATAGCTTAAATAACAAGGTAGGCATAAATTCTCAAAAGGTTGTAAACTCTAGTTCTGTGACTAGGCCTAACCTAGGATCTAATTGGACCAAACCAAAGAATCCTATTAAAATGGTTGGACTAAACAAAGAGACGGTACTTAATGTGACTACTAAAAACCGATTTGCACCGATTGGTGAGGTTAACCTGTTCGATACCTCAACCAATAACAATGTTAAGGGCACTGTGTGCCAGCCTGGTAATGTAAACAGCCCTAAGGGGAAAGCTCAACCATGGGGTGATAGAGGAAAGTCAACAGGGTCTCATAGGAAACTTAAATCTACACATCAAAGAGTCTACATAGTGGGAGATAGCCATGGGAGGGGTTGTGGAAGAAAAGTCCTTGACACGGTGAGTGATGTAGAGGTTGAGAATTGGATATTTCCTGGGGCACCACTGAATCATTTAATTGATTGTGCAAAGGGGAGGGCACGAAATATTGAAAAAAATCATAAAGTTGTAATAGTGGGAGGTGTAAATTATGTATGCCGGGAGAGGCTTGAAGAACTCGGGAATCAAATGGATGAGCTTTTCCAAAACATAGATTGTAAGAATTTAATATGGGTTGAGACCCCATATAGGTATGACAATGTGTTAGAAAATAAGTTCATACAAGAACAAAATAACATAATTAGAGATAAGTGTCTGAGCAAAAAGTGTACATTTCTTGAGTTGAATAGGCTGCTTAGTAGGGATAATTATACAAGGCATGGACTGCATCTTAGAACTGGTGGTAAGAATATTTTAGCAAAGATTATTGAAACTCATCTATTGTATGAGTTGAATGTTGATCAGGAGGTTAACTGCCCCGCCGATAATTTTTTAAGAGTAGAACCAGACCAGATAGAGGAAACGTAGGCCCAAATAGGTTAAGTAGGTTAGGTAGGCTAGTTAAATATGATAAGTTCCAACGCAAAACCAATTTTAACAAACCTGTTCATAATTTTAATAACTTTAAATTAGTTCATCTCAATGTTGATGTTATTACTAAGAAAAAGGAAGTCATTGAAATTTTCCTCAATGAGGAGGAACCTGATGTTTTCCTTGCTTCGGAACTTGGTTTGAATGCGGAGAAAGCTAAGCATTTCTTTTTACATGGCTACGAATTAGTTAGTTTAAGATGTAGGCCACTCTTGCCAAAAGGTGGAGTTGGTATATTTGTTAGATCTCTTAGCAAATCTTCAATGAAAGCCATTACTCCGCTTTATATCGGGGTTAAGCTCTCTTTAGACCGGGTCTTCGAGGCATCAGAGATATCTTTTTCAGCTAATAATAAAACAATCATTGTATCAGCCGTTTACAGAAGCCCAGATGGGGATTTAGATTCTTTTTTTGACATTTTTGAGGACTACCTCTGTAAGTTAACTAAAATTTCTGACCAAGTTATAATAGGTGGGGACTTCAACATTCCCCTCCACACGAACGAGCCCTCAGCTTTTCAATTTGAATTACTCCTTGACTCTTTTGGCATTTCAATTTCTATTAAAGAACCTACAAGAATTAGTGAAACCGTTGAAAGTTGCATTGATAATATTTTAATCTCATTTAACTACACTCAATCATACGCTCTAGAACCTTTTATTTCCGATCACACTGCACAACTCCTAATTTTTCAAAATTACTTGGAAATCGAAAATAACAAAAAATTTGGACACCACTTAACTCGTTGTGTGAACGAACAAAATCTTGTGGAACTTAAAACAAGGCTAGGGCTCGAGCGGTGGAGGGATGTGTACGAGGCCCCTGATACTCAAACTAAATGCAAGTCCCTTATGGACACCTTAGGCTATATTTTTGAGATATCATGTCCTCTAACTAAACCAAAAGTCTCTAACAAATCCAAAAGATTACCTTGGGTTTCTCATAACATCAGTGTATTAAAAGAATCACTTCATAATAGTTACTTAAAATGGAAATTAACTAAATTAGATACTGACAAGATAAGTTACATCAAACTCAAGAAGCAATATCGCAACTTGATAAAAAAATCCAAAGCTGATCATGTTAAAGATAGGTTAATAAATTCTGACAACAAACCACTGGAGGCGTGGAAAGTAATAAATGAAGCTAGGGGGGCAAACATAAAACCCAAGGAGAACATCATCCTTCTTAACGAAGGTTTTTCAGTTGCAGATCCAATCCGAATAAGTAATATCATGAACAGTTATTTTGCTAATATATCAGCAAACATTCATTCTAATACCCACACTAAGGAATTTTCTGGCTTTCCCAAGCCCCACAATCATTCCTTTTCTGAATTTAAACTCTGCTCACCGGATGATGTTTATAACATCATCATGAAAATGAAAGGTAAAACCTCTTGTGGAACTGACGGTATATCTATGAAAACCGTCAAGTTCTGTAGTAGGGAACTTTCAGCACCTATCTCACATGTAATAAATAGCTCTTTAGAATCAGGTGTTTTTCCGGATATTTTTAAAATTTCAATTATCAAACCTATTTTCAAGAAAGATGACAAACAGAATGTTAACAACTATCGTCCAATCTCTCTCCTACCATCAATTTCAAAAATCTTTGAGAGGGTGGTGTCTGATCAGCTTACACTATATCTTGAACAAAATGCACTATTTTTCGGACACCAGTTTGGTTTTAGAAAGAGTAAATCCACCAAAACTGCTCTAATTAAATTTATCACGGATTGTCTCGACTCGATGGATCGTGGGGGCGGCGCGATCGGATGCTTCGCGGATCTCTCGAAGGCCTTCGATTGCGTTGTCCCTGGGATCTTGGTCGAGAAAATCTCTGCACTTGGAATAACACATACACCTTTAAATTGGCTCGTTTCTTACATATCTGACAGAAAACAAATCACCGAAATTACACATACTACTAACACTGGCACAATTCACAAAGTACAATCAGACCAATTAAACTCAATCAGTGGAGTTCCCCAAGGCTCGATTCTTGGACCTCTTCTTTTCCTGCTTTACATAAATGACATAAATCACTTTCTTCCTTCAAACGACTTAATAGTGTATGCTGATGACACCACCCTACTCACTAAATCAAACAATTTGGAACAATTGGAAATTGAATCCTACATTGGGATCAATCTTCTGACAGAATATTTTGCAGACCTCAAACTTTCTTTAAATCCCAGCAAAACCAACTTTGTTCATTTTCGAACTAAGCAACGACAAAATTCAAAATTTTCAAAAACACCAACTCTTTTAATTGGCGACTCCCAATTGGCAGAACTCGACAACATAAATTTCTTGGGAGTGAGATTGGATGGTTCTCTCGACTGGTCAGAGAATACAAAATGCCTTTGTAGCAAATTGTCTGTGGGCCTTTTTGTCTTACGCAATATTTCTCTTCTGGGAGATATTGATTTATCTAAACTAGTATACCATAGTCTTTTTGAATCACATGTTAATTACTCCATAATATTATGGGGTAATTCTTCCTCCAGGAACTTAGACTTAGTTTTTAGAATACAGAAAAGGGCTGTTAGACTTATGAGTGGGCTGCGACCCAGAGATAGTTGTATAGATGCATTCATAAAATTAGGTATTCTGACTATTCCATCTTTGTACATTTATGAAGTCTTAGTTTACGCCAAATCCACAAACCATACTAACTACCCACCCACTCATAGTTATAATACTCGTAATAGAAATAACCTAACTTCTGTACAACACAACCTTAGAATTAGTGAATGCAAGCCAAACTTTGTTGGACCTAAATTTTTTTCTAAATTACCTGCTGAACTCAAGACAATAGAGAAACTTAGTACTTTCAAACTTAAATTAAAAAAATACCTAATCAGCAAAAGTTTCTATAGTATTGCAGAATTTCTGGAATCTTAGCCCTCCCTAGCCTGGCCTACCTTAACCTTTTTCCACTTCATCTCTTCGATGAAAGTGCTGACGGATCCCATGCCAACACTGGTCTACGGGACGACGCGGGATGTATGTATGTATGTATGTACATGCAGAATGACAGCTAAGCCTTGCAATCACGTTTATATAACTGACGGCAATCGGCCGTGATGAGTATTTTAGTACTGCCGTCATGATTAAAACATGGCACAGAAGCCATATATAATTAATTTAGGTAAAAAGTCGATCGCTAGTCACTTGATAATTTTATATATAATACAAAAAGAGTTTATCACTTTTAAAGTATAGGCCTACATAACTTTAAATAGAAATGTATGATTTTAGCTTAAGAAAGCACTAGTTTAATTTGATATGTTAAATCGAACTAACTATCTTAAAATCAAGCCTACTCGGACTAGTAATTAGATATATCGTCTATGTATGGAAGAGAAAGGAATGTGTTGAACATAAATTTTTAAAGACTACCATGCAACCAATTAAACGAACAACAAGGAGGGCACGTACGCTAATTGGTTGCTGAGTGTCCAATAGCGTGAAAGTGTGAAATGAATACAAGAAAATTATAATATCAATATTTATTTACTAAAAAACTCATACAAAATACACTATATTGTATTATTATGTCAAATTCTTAATCGTATGCTTCCCCTTTCATTAGCGATTGCGTGTGACAATCGAGCTTTCCTGCTTGAAGAAGGTATCGAATATGGTGAAAACCGTATCTGAGTAATATTTGCTCTATCAACTGAAACAAACAAATAAACATTAGTGATTTGTATATATTATGGATACAAATTACCTCAAATTGACAAAATAGACAATAACTTACAATTATTCGGTCTAATCTGTAGTCCTGATCTTAAAGCCAAATTGCTAATATTCCTCATAGCAAATCCATTTTCAAGCCTGTCTGGTAGTCTTCTACTGCCAAAATCATCTCGAATGATATGGGAAAATCTAGCCTTTCTAATTTTTCTGAGGTGGTTGAATAGTCTTTTCCGCAATTTAATGTCACTCTTACAAATCTCCATCCACGTCTTGCAGACAGATACTGCTCTTAGAAGATCCTTAGCTGGTAATAACCTGTAACCAAAAGTACAATGTTTAAAATCATATAGACCCAGAGTTTACAAATATTGTAACTAAATAACAGAAGAGATACACAAATTAAAATATATACCTTAAGATATCTGAAGCGACCTCTATGGGAAGTGAACCAATGATATCAAACCTATCATCCTCACTATAATCGGGTGTATTGACGTAGAGAAATCCAAATACGGAATAAAAGCTAGCCATTTTAATTTACTAGTTTCGTCTAGTATTACATGCAGAATGACAGCTAAGCCTTGCAATCACGTTTATATAACTGACGGCAATCGGCCGTGATGAGTATTTTAGTACTGCCGTCATTTATTTATTTATTTATTTTTATTTATTTCATTCCAACGGTCAACAACCAATTTCACAATAAATTACAAAAATAATTGGGCTCTTAAAGATGACAGTAGCTAATAACATATTAGTATAAGAAAGTTCATGAAAGTAATTATAGATTATCCTCTAAATTGTCCAACTATAGTATTTTCTAAAAGTTGTCTAACTATAGTATCAATTGAATATGTAACATGCTAATATCCAACAATAATAAAAAAAAATATGAATAATATATGATGATAGTAATAACAATATGAATAATAACAGTAAAAAATAACTAATGCAACAATTATAAATGAAGTAACAACCAAAAACAAGAATAATTAATTTTAGAATGGTAACAATGTGTGAGTATTGATAGAAGAGTAATTTTAACAAGAAGCGTAGATGAACAACAACAATAAATAACTATACAGAAAAAAAAACAAATAACAAAGTGCTAACAATAGAACAACAAAATGATTGATAAAAAATAAAATGACCAAGCTAATCTACGAGGCACTCCAGTAGAGCCCTCTTCCAGGCGTTTTCGCTCATACCGAAAAGATCCAAACGCTCAGGCAAGCTGTTAGCCAGTCGTTGTAGGCGAGGTAGAGCACTGTGGTACATATATTGTGTGGTGTACTGCCGCCTGACAAACAACTGAGGGTGTCGGAGATGGCGTGATGTCCGGAAATCTAGTTTTTCCAGTAGTTCAGGTGCATCGATGACGGAGCAGACCAACTTCTTCAGGAATACCAAGTCTAGAACTTTCCGTCTAGTATGGAGAGGTCTTAATTTAAACTGGAGAAGAAGGTCGGTGATCGGAACATCCCGGTATTCAAAGCCGAGCCGCAGCCCTAACAAGCGGATGAAGCGGTTCTGTATGCTCTCCAGCCTCTCAATATGCCCAACCAGGTATGGATTCCAGACGGTTGAAGAGTATTCTAGAATGGGTCTCACAAGGTGAATGTAGAGTGTTGTCAAAGCCCGGATGGAAAGCATGTCACGACTAGCTCTCATAATGAAGTAAAGTGCTGAGTTTGCCTTGGTGGAGATGTGGTTTATAAGCTCGTGGGAACTCAAGTCGGAAGAGAGTATGACACCCAGATCCTTGATCTTGGCACAACGTGTAAGGGGTTGGTTGTTGTGAGTATAGTGATGAAGAATGGGATCACTAGATCGAGAGAAAGTTATAACCGAGCATTTGCGTATGTTCAGAAGCATATAGTTTTTGAGGCACCATTCTGTCAACAAACCAATACTAGTTTGTAGAGACACACAATCCTCCATAGTTGTAATCTCTTTGAATATTTTTGCATCATCGGCAAAGAGTAGAACATTAGAACCCACGTGCTGAACCAGATCGTTGATGAAAATGGAGAACAAGACAGGGCCAAGAAGGGACCCCTGGGGCACACCAGAGACAGCAGGAAAAGGCTGGGATAAGGAGCCCGCCACTCGCACCTGAAGGAATCGATCCCTAAGGTAACTCTCCAACCAACTCAAAAGAGCTCCTCTGACACCATTGGCACTTAGCTTGGCGATAAGGTGATTATGGCTAACTCGGTCGAAGGCTTTCGAGAAGTCAGTGAAGATGGCATCGACCTGATGTGAATGCGAGAAGGCTTTGAGAATGTGGTTTTGAAAAGACAAAAGGTTAGAGATAGTAGAACGCCCCTTGACGAAGCCATGCTGTTCAACGTTGATGACGCTCTTAAAATTAAATACCAACCTCCTTAGGACGAGTGATTCAAAGACCTTTGCTAAGGTAGACAGAATTACTATAGGGCGATAGTTTTTAATATCAGTAGGTGATCCAGACTTAAAGATAGGTGTAATGTTAATGTATCCAATCTTTAAGTTAGCAGGAAAGATGCCAGCTGCAATGAGGGCATTGAAATAATTAGTGATATGAGGTGATATTACATTGCAGCAAGCCATATATAATTAATTTAGGTAAAAAGTCGATCGCTAGTCACTTGATAATTTTATATATAATACAAAAAGAGTTTATCACTTTTAAAGTATAGGCCTACATAAGTTTAAATAGAAATGTATGATTTTAGCTTAAGAAAGCACTAGTTTAATTTGATATGTTAAATCGAACTAACTATCTTAAAATCAAGCCTACTCGGACTAGTAATTAGATATATCGTCTATGTATGGAAGAGAAAGGAATGTGTCAAACATAAGTTTTTAAAGACTACCATGCAACCAATTAAACCAACAACAAGGAGGGAACGTACGCTAATTGGTTGCTGAGTGTCCAATAGCGTGAAAGTGTGAAATGAATACAAGAAAATTATAATATCAATATTTATTTACTAACAAACTCATACAAAATACACTATATTGTATTATTATGTCAAATTCTTAATCGTCTGCTTCCCCTTTCATTAGCGATTGCGTGTGACAATCGAGCTTTCCTGCTTGAAGAAGGTATCGAATATGGTGAAAACCGTATCTGAGTAATATTTGCTCTATCAACTGAAACAAACAAATAAACATTAGTGATTTGTATATATTATGGATACAAATTACCTCAAATTGACAAAATAGACAATAACTTACAATTATTCGGTCTAATCTGTAGTCCTGATCTTAAAGCCAAATTGCTAATATTCCTCATAGCAAATCCATTTTCAAGCCTGTCTGGTAGTCTTCTACTGCCAAAATCATCTCGAATGATATGGGAAAATCTAGCCTTTCTAATTTTTCTGAGGTGGTTGAATAGTCTTTTCCGCAATTTAATGTCACTCTTACAAATCTCCATCCACGTCTTGCAGACAGATACTGCTCTTACAAGATCCTTAGCTGGTAATAACCTGTAATTAAAAGTACAATGTTTAAAATCATATAGACCCAGAGTTTACAAATATTGTAACTAAATAACAGAAGAGATACACAAATTAAAATATATACCTTAAGATATCTGAAGCGACCTCTATGGGAAGTGAACCAATTATATCAAATCTATCATCCTCACTATAATCGGGTGTATTGACGTAGAGAAATCCAAATACGGAATAAAAGCTAGCCATTTTAATTTACTAGTCTCGTCTAGTATTACATGCAGAATGACAGCTAAGCCTTGCAATCACGTTTATATAACTGACGGCAATCGGCCGTGATGAGTATTTTAGTACTGCCGTCATGATTAAAACATAGCACAGAAGCCATATATAATTAATTTAGGTAAAAAGTCGATCGCTAGTCACTTGATAATTTTATATATAATACAAAAAGAGTTTATCACTTTTAAAGTATAGGCCTACATAAGTTTAAATAGAAATGTATGATTTTAGCTTAAGAAAGCACTAGTTTAATTTGATATGTTAAATCGAACTAACTATCTTAAAATCAAGCCTACTCGGATTAGTAATTAGATATATCGAGTAGTGTCCAAATGGGGCCGCTGCCCCAATCGATAAAAGTGATTTACGACTTCCGGTGAGCTGTCAAAGTTAAAGGGAAAAGAGGAGCTGAGTGACGTCAGCTTGTGACGTCAGCTGATGACGGGGACAGTGACGTCATGGGGTTATGTAGGTCAAGGTCATTCAAAAGAAGTTTTAAAAAAGATCTTGCACGAGTTCCATTCGATTGTAGTATTCATATCGA
>JAQJVL010010477.1:0-12194 GCA_035578905.1 Stictocephala bisonia
TAATTCCTTCGTTATCAATTTTAAGATTTTATCTTTATAAGTTTCTTAGTTAGCATAATATGTTTGGTAGAAGTACCTACAATTGAATGTTACAATACTTCAAAATAAATATATTACAATATAAGTACAAAATGTACAAATATTAAAGTGACCAATTTTGGATAACCACCTTTGTCAGATCAAAGGAATCCCAAAATATCACGACAGTATTTGTGCTTGTTGTACGTTTATTGTATAAATTAATAAATTACTATGGTAAAAGAAATCACCTTCTTGTTCTTCCATCAATACTTTTTATGTTTTCCACGACCAGTTTCGAAGTTCTCACGAAACCTCTCTTTAGGTGGTAGGTATCAAAACTTCACCCATACACTAAAACTAACATTAAATGTCCTAATTTAAATCACTTAATCTGGTGTCAACTACTTCTACACTTTTGTAATTACTGAAGTAGTTTGGTTTTAATTTTAACAAACGTTGGTTAGTTTGGTAAATACAAGTCAGAACAGTATATTGAAGGTTGAAATTGTTTTGCTTTGCCGATTTTTTATAAAATTTTGTACGGATTTCTTATTCTCCATGTTCTAATTGTATGATGGCGTCAAATATTTTATTCTATGAAAATCTAGTTCTCTATTCATATAAGGGGGAATTTTTTCAAGTTGTGTCAGTTTTTATCTAGTCTGACAATTTGAATTTGTGTTTTTTATTTAATTTTTTTTTTAGTTATGAGTTCATTAAATATGGTTTTTAATGAGAATCCTGTTTTTATATAGGGTTTAGTAAATTATGTATAATTAAGTTTATGAATTCCTTTGTTTCTGATTTATTTAGTTTGTGTTTGTAATAAATGTGTGCTTTGTTACGTTTACTTGTAGTGTGTGGGTAAAATGAGGACTCTTAGGTTCTTGTCAATGGGTGCCAAGTCCTTACCATTTTATCCCCAAAATCAAGGCAAATTTTGGGTCAGATCCTTAAGGCTCTCTGAAATTGGGTAGTCTAGGGAGTTCATTTTATTTTTCCCTCCTATAATAAAAGTCAATGTCAGTCCGAATAGTCTATAAAAGAACTTTATTCTCTCCATAACTTCAGACACCAGTTAACTTAATAGTGTTTCTAAATTAACCCTGTGTGATGTAACTAATGCACTTTTATTTTTAGTCCAAAAGTATTACGTACTATATACAATTTTAACATGTATTTTATTTCAAATACATTATTAGATTTCTTTGAGAAGATCAAGTAGTTCAGATTATAGTTATCCTCAACTATAACATAACATAACAAAAATAAACTTAGTGCACAACAAAATCACGTTATATGTACAGAGTTCGTCTTAGTATTGCCAATAGTAAGTAATAACAGTGAATTTTTACATTGAATGTTGGTATAGTATAATACAAAATGTGCTATGAAATATTTTTTCTTTAAATATTTATTTCTTCCAATATAAAGAATTACAGTACTTGTTCATTATAACTCTATTAAAATTGGACCAAACAGAAAGTGACCGGCGTGTTATATTTAACTCATATAGGGAGTTCAGCAGCGGAGGGAATCTTTCCACTGCTTAGCTACCCTACATCACGGGTGTTACCAACTTCAACTGTTCAACTTCCAAAACAGTGTTTTTTTTTTTTTTTTTTTAAGGAGAGGCCGATCTCCTTCTTAACCTTACTCTGCCCGTTCCTCATAGACTATTGATCTGTGCGAGGAACTTAATCAGACAGAGTAAGGGGGTGAACCAGTACAGTAGAAGGCGAATATTACTGATAAATCTTTCAGTCTAGGCCGGATTCGAACCAGCGCTATCTCTAACCCAAGCTCATAGTCCTGACGCCTTAGACCACTCGCCCACCGGCTCGCCCAATATATAACTCCATTAAAATTTACAAATTTGTTTCGTCACTATTATTAATTCTTATTTAAATGCTAAATATTTATTTAATTAATGGATCTAAGCTTGATTAGTTAGTCATAATCAAACCAATGGTCGTAGTGGGTGCGGCTTGGTACTCCGCTACCAGGCCGTAGCCTACCGTATTCCTAGTTGCCACGACAATTTTTAAATGGAATTACACATTGTGTGAAGAGTGTTTCACTATCTCACTTACAACACTCAATACATCTCTCTCGCACAGGTGCATTCAATAGGAAACTTTCTAAGCGGCCAATTTATACTTTGAACTATATACACATTTACTGAATTGTATTTCTTTTTTTATTATACCTGAATATAGTTATATTCAGGTATAGTAAAAAAGTTTATATTCTAGGTATGAACTCAAAATTAAACTGTACTAAATTAAAAATTAAATTTTTACTTACCTTGACATACAAACTACCGGTATCTTAGTTGGGGAGTCCAGTTGGTTAAAAAAACTTAGATTCTATCCTTTACATATGAGGTAATAATATTTGTTGAGGATGTCTGTCTCTGTGTTTTAAATGAAATACCCACGCAAACTCACATTTCTAGGTGTTTGCTTAAACTGTATAAAAATAAAACATTTACTTTGTAAGACGAAAATATAACTTTTATTTTATGTCAGCCTGTGTGGAAAACTATATATCTTTCCATTAACAATATATACGACAGTTATTTATAGCTAAAGTATGAAAATAATAACAAATTAATTATTTAGTACGGCAAGATTCAAACAATACATTTTCTAAGGAGAGTGATATGCTATAACATTTAAAATCAGTCATTCTAAAAGTGCTGATAATATTCTTTAAAACACCAATGTTAGGGCAAAGTTTAAGTATAAGGAGATTTAAAGGTTATTATAGTTAAAATCAACTCCTTTCGAGATCTTTAACGAACAAAGTGTTTATGGTTGGCTATAGGAAGTGCACGTAATAAAAGGAAAGTACTAGAAAGCTTTTACGAGCAGCCAGCCTTCTTGTTACTACCGCTTCTACTAGGACGGGGTCCAAGAACAATACTTTAGACATAGCTCCAGCCAGTTGTACAATCAGCATCCAATTCCAGTTCCATTACGTCATGTAATCAAAAGAGATCTCGGAGCGATTATTCGTACACAAGGCAGATTCTTTGGTCTTCACTGTTACATAAAAGGCCGGTTGCTCAAGTCCTTTGGAAATTTAGGCAGACTGTATCGGCTAGCGTGGCAAATTCACGAGCCATGCATGACCCAAGACAGCAGCTGGCGAAACAGCGGGTTGACTCTGCCCAGCACGTCTTTCAACAATGTTAATACATTTGAAGGACCTACTTCGAAAATTGTTATAACATGATCTACATGGGTTGCAGACGTTATCAACTTAGATAGTAGCCGCGATCAGCTTGGGTAGGTACTGATCAATTTTGGTAGCAGCCCTTATCAAGTTAGGTAGCAATCGTGATCAAATTGGGTAACAGCAGTTCCACGATCAGCTTGGGCAGAGACCATGATCAACTCGAATAGCAGCCGTTATCAACTTAGGTAACCACTCGTGATCAGGTTGGGTAGCAAATGTGATCAGCTTGTTTCAGCCCTGGTTGGCACGTTATAACTTTGGTAGGCCTACTCACCTGTGATTTTTTTTTTTTTATCACCCATAATGAACTTGGTTGTGGACAATGGTGGTTTGAGGGTATAGCAATCGTGATCAAGTTAGGTAGCAATCGTGATCAAATTGGGTAACAGCAGTTCCACGATCAGCTTGGGCAGAGACCATGATCAACTCGAATAGCAGCCGTTATCAACTTAGGTAACCACTCGTGATCAGGTTGGGTAGCAAATGTGATCAGCTTGTTTCAGCCCTGGTTGGCACGTTATAACTTTGGTAGGCCTACTCACCTGTGATTTTTTTTTTTTTATCACCCATAATGAACTTGGTTGTGGACAATGGTGGTTTGAGGGTATAGCTCCCAAAGAGCATAGCTAGTTGTTATCTAATTGTATTGTGATTAATGAAATATTTTTTAATTTACAAAACTTGATCTTACCTCCAACCATAGTAAAAATCCATGTATGAAGTAACACTGCTTAGATTTTTAGTTGCAAGTGCTACATTATCATAGCTTAACAGTCATCATAGTTTAAAAAATATATTTTAAAATTGAACAAATAACATTAAAACAAAACATATAAATAAAGCAAAGCCATGCTGTGGAAATGGCACCGTTGATACCTATCGGTGAAGGTTTGTCATAGTTCAAGTACCTCAGCATAAGTTGAAATAGAAATTCATCTTGTAAATGTCTAACGACAGTACGCATAAACTGGTTTAGCTATATGCCTTGACCAGGAGGTTATGACGTATCGCAGGATAACGGCGTCAAGCAACATCAAGCGTGGCTGTTCCTTGGATGGGTAATCGGTAAAGGATCCTGTTTTTGCAAGCAGCACACCTCCCCGGTTACTGGTGGTGGTTTGGAAATCAATCCTTAAATCGTTGGTCCCCTTATTAAGTGGTACAAAGAGCATCTTAGCCGTAACTTTACCTGATAAAGAAAGGCAGGTAGATTTTAACTATATCTTATTCAAACAGATCATACACCTTTTAGGTTACCAACTCAATTTTATTGCAAGTGGTATTTTGCAAAATATAAGACTTTGAAAAGTTACGTAAGATTAATATTTAGGGCTAATTATATCCATTATCATTTCTTAAAACACACCTATTGACATCAAGAAATACAAAAAAACTCTAAAAAGATGGCTCCTTCAATGTCCTTTCTACACAATTTATGAATTTTTAAACTTGAGGACTTGGAATATCAACCACTGCATAGACTTTCATTGACAAAAAATTTGACTTTTAATAATATACAGTACAAATAAACGTCATTTATTTACAATAAATGAAATACGATAACTTTATATTTACAATGCAGCCAACCTCAGAGTTTGTTAACCCAAACACCCCTACACGTACAGTGATATTGACCCACCCCTAAACGTATAGTGGTATTGACCCACCCACCTACCCCTACACGTACAGTGGTATTGACCCACTCACCCACCCCTACACGTAAAGTGGTATTGACCCACCCACCCACCCCTACACGTACAGTGGTATTGACCCACTCACCCACCCCTACATGTACAGTGATATTGACCCACCCCTAAACGTATAGTGGTATTGACCCACAAACCTACCCCTACACGTACAGTGGTATTGACCCACTCACCCACCCCTACATGTACAGTGATATTGACCCACCCCTAAACGTATAGTGGTATTGACCCACCCACCTACCCCTACACGTAGAGTGGTATTGACCCACTCACCCACCCCTACACGTAAAGTGGTATTGACCCACCAACCCACCCCTACACGTACAGTGGTATTGACCCACTCACCCACCCCCTACACGTACAATGATATTGACCCACCCACCCCTACACGTAATGTGGTATTGACCCACCCACCCACCCCTACACCTAAAGTGGTATTGACCCACCTCTACACTTAAAGTGGTATTGATATAATATATTGATTGGTATGATAGAATACTTACGTCTTCATACTATACATAAATTATCCCATGATCAACTACATAATAATTACAGTTTCATTTATGTATAAAATAGCTAGTTCCAATGCCGACTTATGCCGGTGTATATCCTGTATCTTTTGGCGAATACACAATGTTGAATTAAAAATAAAATCAAGGATTATGAGGGATATGGATTATAAGTATAAATCTTTCGCGGGTTTTTGATGTTATGTATTTGTACGTAAAATACAAAAATATTGCCATGTTACATGATACCATAAACTATTCTTCAGTTCATTTTAACTGAAATATATAATGTTTCTACACTGTTCCAAAACGCCTTGATTTTCAAAAAAACACTATTAACAGCTAAATCTATAGTCACAATTATTAATTAAAATCGTAACAAATCATCAATGTAGCAAACACTTTGATAATGCGAATAACCTCTTACGTAGAAAAAAGTCAAGATATAACAAAATTTTCTTTTTTTACATTTAAAGCATAATTCCTTGATAATGCCTTAATATTTGTTTCTATAAGAGGACTGAACTTAGCTTCTTAGAAAGCACCCATCGAATATGTTAAGATGAGAGTGTATTTTTATTCATAGGAGAGCTTGAAATAAAAAAATATGCTTTCCTTTCGGTTCTCGCAGTTTATTTATTTTCTTTCAGTTATGTGTAACAAACATGATATGTTCCTTCTAATTTAATTATATTAAAAATAAGTTTTTAACTTGGAATTGAAATTAAAAAAATCTAGATTATTATTTGTTAGTGAATATACGATTGCACATGATATTTTTTTTTTAGAAATGACAGTAAGATCGCCGTCACTATTCACTCACCCTGTTAGTTTCTAGTTGGCTGGGTAGGACTGATACGGTGCACAAAAGGTTTCCTTCAGCGAAGATAGAACCCTAACGTTCTTCTTGATAAAATAACTCAAAATTGTGTACATTTAGATAAATATAATGATATGAAATATTATGTACGAAAAGATTACTTATAATGATACAAATATTTTACTTTATTCACAGTACAAACCAATTAATGTATTTGAATAGCTTTTATTTCCATATATGTAGTTAAAAACATGAAACTACTATAGAGTAGTTTACATGTTTTAAAATCATATATGATTTTAAGATCATATTAAAATTCATATATAATCAAATAAAACAGGTACCTACCTACCTATGTGACAGAGATCTAAGGAATCTCAGCTCATCTACAGGCTCGATAATAATAGTCTATAATAAGGCAATCTTTAATAATAAATATATTTCATATTTTAAACATAGCCTTGCACAAAACCGAGGCCTACTGAGAGTGGGAGACGTAGGCACAAACTCAGAAGAGAAAATATAAAAAAGATTTTGCTATGCCAAAAATAAAATCTAAATATGAAAAAGAAAAGACAAATTACTTGATAAACACAATTATATAGTTTTAAAAATTTGAATGGGGAAAAGAAAACTGTGTGACTCATAGGTGAACACTTATTATTATAAATGGTTAAATATTATCGTTTTCTCGAGGCTTGAAAAAAATGGAAAAAGTTAACAATAAGATATATTTTGGCCTATAAAAATATTCACTTACAACTCTATTTAGCCTTATAAATACAAAGAAGAAATAATATTACACATAAATAACTATAAACAATAACAAGACAATATAACAGTCGTATTAAATATTTAAAAAATAATAACTGATGAATATACATAGGTCTAAATATATATTCCTACACAAAATTTATAATATAATTTAAATGTGAAAATTTCAGCTATAAAAAACATCTATGGCTTATCCAATTAAAAAAAAAAAAAAAAAACAACTTAAATAACATAAAAAAGGGGTAGATTAAGAATCACAAGAAATTCCGCTTATGGGGCAGGGTGGTTCCAAATTGAATACCAAATAGTTTTAGAAAAAACTCCACTCTTGAGAACCCTGAGGAAGGAACAAGGGACAGGAAAAGGAAGAGGAAAGAAGACAAAGGAAGAAAATTTAGAAAAGATAAATTAATTAAAATTCAATAAGTTGTACGTGTATGTTTTGTGAAGGGATGTAAGATGATTTAAATATTATGATTTAAGTTTTATGGTCTATTAACTGATATACATTCGATTAACCATGTCAAAGTCTTATGTACCATTCTAAATTTTCAGCGTAACTGTAGACGCCGTAATTAATATAGATTATTTATAAGTTTGAGAAGACAGTATGTATGATCTTAACCTAAAAATTCTGATGAGAAAACTTTTGTAGCAAGCTAAAAACTGAAAGCTTTTTCGGTATTTAAATGTTCAACTAATCTGAGGGATCTTTTGTGCGTAACCTTATAGAGGCGTAACTGCCTATATATACTACGTAACTTTATAGTCTGTCAAATGGGGGTTTATGGCCCATATTAAATAAATGGTGCCTGTTGTGTTAAGGTCGTTCTATTAAAGTTGCATGTAATAATGTATATTTAAAAATGGTTCAATTTACTGTTCAGTTTGAACATTTTAAGTTAAGACCGCTTTATTTTACCAGGTGAAATTAGGGCTAAGAATCCCTCTTTAACACAACCAGGGGACCAATGGCTGAACGTGACCTCCGAACCACTGGAACGGTAGAGCAAAAACTGTTAAGGGTGTTCGTCCTGGCGCCCAGTTTAGCGCTCTAAGGAATTTTGTTATAGATTTTATCGCAACTGCAGCTAAGAGCATTAGAGATCCTGACTCACTAACGAACAAGCAATGTATTCCCCTCTCTCTCTCTCCCTCATAGCCCACGCCTGACCCGCCCCGCAAATTTGACAGATAGGCACAAGTCCCACATGTATAATAAACTCTAGCATTTATTGTTATATATATTATTACTCAAATTTTTAGCCAAAGATGATTGTACAAATGTCAACTCAACATTTGAGCGAATATCGTTTATAAAAAATAATTGGTAACGCTTTAAAAAAAATACGTTTTTATATTGAAAGTACTATATACTAGGTTAGTACCTTCTGTCAACTATATTCTCAAAATGTTAATGAAATATATCACACGGTTTGTTCATGAGGTTGCACCACAAATGCCATATTAGTAATTTTGGGCTGCTAGATCTCCATAAAGAATCTTATGTGAATTGTTCCCGTAACGCAATTATTACTTTCATGGATACTAATTATGTTATTTAAATTTTTTTTAAATAATTTTCGATCGAACACCCTTGATGGTTAAATCGGGAAACGAGCCCGGATGGGCTAGCCAGAATCTTAGCCCCTTAGCTACGGCCGCTCAAAAAATGGAATAGTGAGGGAAGAGCACTTCTCTGTCTCACTTGTGCCAATCTTTACATCTCACTTGCCCAAGTGTGTTGAAAAAAATCGTTTACTAGGTGGCCTATTTTTATGGATTTAGTATTTCAGGCTTCAGGTGCAGTGGCGATGACAGTATGAGGAGGAGAATGAATATTGTTTCTGTTTATTTTACAATTTATTTTAACTAGTTTAAATAATAGCATAAAATAGCTTTATGTTTATTTTTATACCTAATATTCATAGAAGCCTTACATTCTAAAATAAAAATAAGCAGAAGCCTTCTCAAGTTTAAATAACCATACGAATCAATAGTAATAATAATAATAATAATTTCTTTATTGTAATAAAACAATACACATTGTGTTACAAACGTCATCTATAAAAGGTTACAGTGATAATAATAGTAATATATATCAAGAAACTGAATAATTAATGAAAATGGAAACTGTAACATAAAATAATGCGACTACCTGGGTAGAAGCCAGTGTGATAAAAAGAAAAAGATTTTGGTTATTGCGGCCCATCCGTAAAACGGTGGGCCATGAACTCCCCCACCGAGTAGAACGATCTCGAGATCAATAGCTGCTTGAGTTTTCTCTTAAACGTGGCTTTATCGGCCACAACTACTAAGCTGTTTGGGAGTCGGTTTAACACCCTGACGCCAACCTGTGACGGCAGGTTATTGAAGGCGGATGTTCTATGTTGTTGCTGGCGATATGTGTCCCTACCCCTAGTATTGTAGTCGTGGATATCTACACCTTGGGTGAGATTGCCACTGAAACGACAGTAAACTGCCACCTCAAGTAAGTAGAGGCAGGGTAAAGTTAAAAGACCGAGCTCCCTAAACGCATCCCTACACGACTCTCTGTGCCTCAAATTCGCGAGAACTCTGACCGCTCTCTTTTGCAGTCGAAACACTCTTGAAAATCTAGAATCTGCACAGCTCCCCCACAGACGTATTCCGTAGGACAGATGTGGGTAAATTATACCAAAGTAAGTCATTTTTAGAATTCCCAATGAGCAGAACTGAGCAAGGGATCGCAGGACATAGATACCCGTCGACACCCTGGAGCAGACACTGTTGACATGATTGTCCCAGGTCAAACCTCTATCAACTTGCATCCCCAAGAAACTAGTACAATCCACATCTTTCAAAAGAGTGTCATCTGCCATAACGGACAGTGGCGTGTCATCACCAAGTTGTCTTAGACAGAAGTAGACAAAATTTGACTTAGTGCTGTTTGTTTGTAGATTTAATTGTTCAAAAAATTGAATGCACGAATTTAACTGAATATATGTGTTTATTTCAAGTTCCTTTACCGATTTATTTTTTATACAGATTGTCGTATCATCAGCGTACTGAATAATGTTATGTGCTTGCAGTGAGAAACTTAAATTATTTACGTAGATTATAAACAATGCTGGGCCAAGGATAGAGCCCTGTGGGACCCCTCGGCCCACACTGATAGATCGCGAGAGGCTGTTTGCAATCTGAACACGCTGACTGCGACCGGTGAGGTATGACTCCAGCCACTTGAGTGGGAGTCCACGGACCCCACCCGTCTCCAATACGCGCAATAGAGTGGCATGATCGACACAGTCGAAGGCCTTCGAGAGATCGAGAAACACGCTAAGTACCCGCTCTCCACCCTCTAAGCCCTCGACAATCGACTCCACCAGTGAGGTCACTGCGTCGATGGTGGACTTATTTTTCCGAAACCCGAATTGCTGAGAACATAACAAGTTAAAAGAATTGAAAAAAGTCATAAGTCTGCTGAGGAAAAGCTTCTCGTAAATTTTACTGAGTGTAGGCAAGATAGAAATCGGACGATAATTTTCAACCAGGAGTGGGTCGTTCTTTTTGAAAATCGGAGTAATTTTAGATTTCTTTAATTCGGCTGGGTATAAACCCTGATCAAACGACATATTTACCAGTTTGCTAAGCGGCCCACTCACTTGACTGATAAATGTTTTTAATAGCCAAACAGACAAACCACTTTCATCACACGACCTAGTGAGTCTAAGATCACGTACCACGCGAACCACCTCCTCCGGTGTGACAGGTGACAAAGCCATGGACGACGCCGGACTCCCTGGGAACCCACAATTATAGAAAGGCTCCCTACCCCCAGGATCCCGAGCACCAACACCACCAGGCGGTCCCTGTGTGGTGCAGCCGCCGGTACCACCATGAAAATTAGTTTCAACACTTCGGGGATGCGAGTCTACGTTGGAATTACCAACTAAAGAGAAAAAAAGGTTGAACTCTCTAGCCACAGCTAGTGGGTCATTCACAATGTTGTCATTGATTTTTAATTGAATTTGCTTAGATGCATTGCATCCTTGTGATCTAGTGGAGTTTATGATGCTCCAAGCAGTCTTTGAAAGGTTATCCGACCGTCTTAGAGCACTCTCTACGTCATAGGCTTTCGCAGCTCTAATGACTTTCTTATATATACGTTTGTAATTTTTGAAAAATAATTTAAAACGTTCTTTGTTTGTGTTTCTGAAGATAGAATAATAAAACTTTAGTTTCTGCCTCGACACAAGAATTCCCTTAGTTATCCAGGTTGTTTTTTTATTCTTGTGCTGTTTTTTTATTCTTTTAAATGGACAATAAATATCAAGATAGGATATTAACCTCTCCGCAAAAGCGCTGAAACTTGTACAAGGCCCATTGTAATCTTCTAAAAAATACCAGTTCTCTTTCTGCAGAGCAGAATTCAGGTTTCTTAAATTTACAGGGCAAGTGTCTCGTTTACTTAGACAATTAGAGGGTTCAGTGTCCGGCATGCGCCCCCTGACCATCGCCACCTGCGCAAAGTGATCAGAGAGAGCGGTCTCGAGAACCGAAACAGTAGTGCCCTGCATGTCAGTGATAACGTTGTCGATAGCCGAAACCACAGTGCAGTGGTTTCAATACAGTGAATATACAATAAAGATACATAACCAGTAAAATACTCATACACCAATAAATAGGCAGTTCTGTCGACTGATAATCAACCTGTTTTGACGTGGAATCAAGGTACTCAGATACCTTATAAAAACTGTTTGGTATGATGTATTTAACATCATACAAACATATTCTCTTAAACATCTTATAATCATCCAGGTTTTTTAACTTTTTTTTTTTCAAGAAAATATGATTAATATACTGTAAAATGGACATGATCATAGTAGTGTAGCAGTGTGTATAATTCTTGATAGACAATTTCGCATAACTTAATTTTGCAAAAAGCAAAGATTGGAACAAATAAGGCGATGGCAGAGGAAGAATCTCAACATTCTGAAAATATTTTCTGCATATATCATTATTATTAGGAGAGCCCTTCATGAGTATAATTATTACCTTTTGCACAAGAAACCCCTTAATGAATCTGAAGAACCCCCTCAAAATAAAAGTCCATATATGTAAATAGGGAGTGTTTGTATG
>JAQJVL010010478.1:0-12187 GCA_035578905.1 Stictocephala bisonia
GTATTATAAAAAAATTAATTATTTTAATATTTAATTTTAATTATTTTTTAATTCAATTTTAATATGATTCATTGCAGGCTTCGTACTATGCCAACTTTCTACAAGAGAAAACCGGGGACCAAACCTCGTGGTCTTTGGGATCCGGAGAGATTGAAGGAAGCTATAACAAGGATTCAAGCAGGAGAAATATCTTTTCGAGAAGCGGAAAGATACTACGGGGTACCCGCTAGAACCTTGAAAAGAAGGATGGATTCGGGTAACACTAATGCTGCTGGCCATGGCCCTACAGGTAGGCCATTTTTACTTTTATATTAGCCTATTTTTGGATGGTACTATTAGCTAAATTAATAAGATGTGTAGCCTTAACTTAAAGCTACTATTTATTTTTGATATGTTGAACAACTTAAATGAGAGATGAAAATAAAACTTCTTCAATGATAAAAATGGTGTTTATTTTTCTTCTTATAACTTCAACAAATAATAATAATAACGAAAATAAAAGAGCTTTCTTTATTTAGTTAAAGGAACACAAATAAATTAAAAATCAAAACAAATCAAATATCTTCAGACCAGAACCTTTTTTTTATTAATTAATTCTTAATTCAAAAATTTAGGAAATTGAAAATATCTCAAAATTGAAAATTGAAATTGAAAATCAAAATTTAAAATCAAAATCAAAGTTGCAAATCAAAATTAAAATTGCAAAGCAAAATTGAAATTTGCAAATCAAAATTAAAATTGCAAATCAAAATTAAATTGCCTCCGGGAGATCTGAAAAGAAATAAATAACCAGCTTTTAGTGACTTGAAACATTTTCCTTTTTTACAAAATTTTTTAAATAGAAAACAAAGCACTCTCAGAACTGTCACTAGAAGAGTGACTACAAACAAGAACGAGTTTTAACCGCGCATGCTTGGTGGATCTTACCCTATCTACTAAAACCCTACTGAAAAACCTAACTAGAGAAAACTTGTAAAAATTACTTACGTAGCTGTCCTGGAGGTTTAACCCACAACGTGACCACAAACAAAGCGCGACATACGCACACACACTCACTAGCGACAAGGAAAATTGCCGATCCGGAAAACAAGACTCCGAACGGTTAAAATCGCCGTGAAGAACAAACGTGGTCACTCGCCAAAAGATTACTTAAAACTGCTCGAACGCCCGCAAACCTTCCACCAACGGACTTACCCCCTCCTTACTCTAGAAGCTAAATCAACCAATAAGAACCCTCTAAACCAGGACAACCGAACAGGTAAGGCCCACCAAACATGTTGACTTCAGAAAACATGTCGCATGAAATTGACAGGAAATTAACAACGTGAATATACTGGTTATTTAGCTAATTTAAATGGGAAAAAACTACTTTTTTATTTGAAAGGGGAAGATTCTGAATTTTTCTCAAAACTTGGAGAATTTATATTGAAAACTTTTGGTAAAAGAACCAAACACCTAAATCTCTCAGTTCTTACAATATTTAACATTTTCTAGACACAATTCTCTAATATCATTATAATGAGACAATTAACAATTGTTACATTATTTTCCCCCTTCACAAGAAAAAAAAAATTTTTTTTTTTTTTTTTTTTTTGAAACCCTATCATCATCACATCTCTAAAAGGACATAATATTTTCTAACCTTAACAACCATTTCTTTCAAAGCTAACCTAACCCTTTCCTTTTTTCAGATCTCCAAACAAAAGTTTCTCTCTAAAACTACCATCTTACAAACTACTACAACATTTAAAATTTGTAATCACAGTCACTTGAAACTCGGGTCAAGAGCACAAGACCAGTCCATTGTTGACAGTCATTGTTGTCGCCAGTCCATTCTCCAACGGTAGTAGAATGGGACCACAAGCGTGTCCTCTCATCAAAACAGCTGACAGCTTGGCCGATCGATAAACTGGACCGGTTTGGGTTGACTACGGCCGTCGTCACACTGCACTCTCCAGCCCACAGCAAGTGTCTCACATAAACAACAGTTAACCAATAAGGCATTAGACAGTGTTGACATACAACGCTCTGTTGCGTGTTCCCTGTGATGTAATGTATGTAGATCGGAGAGCCATTCAAAAGAATTGTTTTTTTTTTTTTTTTTTTTTGTTTCCCCTTTCAATGAAGTGCTTCAAAATGAGTGCTCAGTGTCGTTCCGTTTGGTGAAAACCAGGAGTTTCGCAGTCCATAAGTGCTTGGATACAAAAGAAGAAAGAAAAAAAAGTTGGGTGCGTAAGTCCACTCATATTAAAACAATTCACCAACAAATCAAATTTCAAAATTTTTCCCATTTGCTTCTCCTTTCAGTGTTGTGTTTTGTTTTGTTGTTATTTACAAACAATAGGAACAGGCTGGAAACTGGTATTGGAAATACATTACAATTAAAAAAAAATACATAATTTTTCAACTTACATCTTGTTCTAGAAGCTCAAAATTCTTTCTTGTACTATTTAACACACTTATAATATAACAAGAATACAAATACAGATTAAATTTCAAATACATAATATTCATGGATAATTAACTACTCAATATAATTTACATAAATAAAATTTGTTTACTCTTTGTTTACTTTTGTCCACCAAGCAATTTATTCGAACATAGAAATTTCATTAAACTTTAAAAGTAATCACTTTGACAGTCTTAATCTAACAAATTCTAATCTAACAATTTTAATCTAACAATTTTAATCTAACAATCATCAAATATTTACATGACATAACATTCTTTTGCTGAAAATACATAATTAATATACTAATTTCACTTTTCTGAAACTGAAATACAACATGAGCATTAGTAATCCGTTATTTACAAACAGACATATAACATGTAAACAAAATTAGTCATTCATTATCAACTTCAATAATCAAATAATACATTTTAAATAAATTTCAAATATATCAAGTAACCTTGTTTAACCATCTATTTCATTTCACAAATTTTTTTTTTATAACCTGAAAATTATTAATTGCTGAAAACATACATAATTAATTAAAGTTCATAACCCTTCATACATTACCAACTCATATTTACCACCTTCAAGAATAATCTTATTCACTTCTTTAGACCTTGACATCTTTTATGTGCACTCTTCGCACTTCTTTGGGATTGGACAGCCTCTGCACCAATATGCTCACTGGACTCAGCTGGGCTAGCACCTGGTACGGACCCTCATAGATGCAATGCAGCTTCTCCTGGAATCCTCGGCTTTGGTCGGACTGCACCCGTGATCTGATGTAGACCTGCTCTCCGATGCGAAGTGGGTTCCCATGTTGTCCATCCGCCTTGTGTTTGTTGCGATCTCTCATCCTTCGAAGGTTGTCCACTGCTTTCTCTAACTGCTTTAGTCGGTCTTCTTCACTGAGATTCCTCTCCACCAGGTCGTTCAAACTCCACTTGTTGGTTAACGGATCGTTTTTGGCGTGGTTAAACATTAATTCAAATCCACTAAATCCAGTACTCTCACATGTGTTGTTGTTTATGGCTAAATTCAATTCACTGATTTCTTTGTCCCATTTATTTTGTTTGTTATGTGCATAGATTTTTAATATGGCTTTCAAATTGCGTAAAAACCTTTCACTTTTGTTACCCTGGGGCTGATAAGGTATAGTCGTTTTATGAATTATTCCTTTTTTAAAGAAAAATTGTCTTAATTCATGAGCTTGAAAGTAAGACGCGTTATCTGACACTATTATTTTAGGCAGTGAGAACAAGCTGAAAATTCGATCATTTAACAATTCTTGAATTTTATTGGATTTAATTTCTTTCATGGGGAATAACCAATTAAATTTTGTGAAATCATCCACAACAATAAGCAAGTACTTGTTTTGTTTACTACTCCGAGTTAATGGTCCAAATATATCCATGTATAACTTTTCCATAGGCTGCTTCGAGTAACTTGATACTACAGGTCCTTTTAAATATTTATTTGTACTTTTACATTTTTTACACAATTCACACTTTTGCACTAACTTTTTTATATCTTCATGTAGATTAGGCCTATAAAAGTACTGGTTTATTTTTCTAAAAGTGTTAGCTATTCCAGGATGTCCACCATAGGTTGACGTGTGATAATACTCAAACACCATGTTTATTAATTCTTCGGGTAAATAAACCCTATCCTTACTTCGGTTGTTATATTTATACATTAACACACCATTTTTCAAAAAATATTTTTCATTGTTAGTTTTGTTTCTTATACTACATATAATTTTCATAATTTCCGAATCCTTATTCTGATATTCAGATAACTGTACACATGACATGGGAAAGTCAGTTATGTTAGTTATAAACAGTCTATTGGGGCTATCTTGTTTGACGATAACAGGTTCTACAGTGGGTGACACATCGCTACTCTCTTCCTTATCTACATCCATTGTTTGTACAACCGACTGATCATAACAATGAACTAAAATGTCTTCACTTGGAACTTCCTCTTCATTATTGCTAAATATTCTACTTAGATAGTCTGCTAATACATTATCTTTACCCTTAATTATTTCTACTTTAAATGGTAAACTCAGAATTATTTCACACCATCTTGCTAGTTTTCCTAATTTTCTACAATGTGTTAGAATCCAAGCTAAGGCACTATTGTCACACCTCAACGTGAATGGCTTTACTTCCAAATAACTATAAAATTTCTGTATTGAGGCTGTTACGGCTAAGCATTCCTTATGGTAAATACTCATTACTTTTTCACTTTGATTTAGTTTTTTAGAATAAAAAGCTACTGGCTTAAGATCGGCTCCCTCATACTGTAATAAACATGCTCCAACTGCATTGTTACTGGCATCAGTGTGTAGAATAAACTCTTGCTCATAATTAGGTATTTTTAATACTGGTGGATTGCTAATTATTGTTTTTATTTTATCAACACTTTCCTGACACTTGGAATTCCATTCAAATTTAACATTTTTCTTCCTTAATTCATTTAAAGGAGCTGCAAGTTCAGCATAATTTGGAATAAATTTAGCAAAATAACTGGACATTCCTATAAATCGACTTACAGCTTTGCTATTGGTAGGGGGTTTGGCACTTAAAATTGAACTGGTGCGCTCAGGATCTATTGTAACTTGATTATGGCTGATTAGATATCCTAAAAACTTTATTTCTTTAAATACAAATTTTACTTTTTCTGGGTTAACAGTGAGGTTCCATTTATTGAGTCTTTCAGTAACTTCTTTAATATGTTGTAAATGTTCATTTAATGTCTTGGAATAAATTATTAAATCGTCCACATAATTAATAACACACTTGAATTTCAGTCCCTCCAGTACTCTATTTAAATAACTGGATAACAAAGATGAGCCTAAATGAAGACCAAATGGAATGCGATTGAATTCAAAGCTTTCAAATGGTGTACTAAAACTTGTTATTCTTTTACTTTCTTCCGATAATCTAATTTGGTGAAAACTGCTACATAAATCTAAGACTGTAAAATATTTTGCTCCTTCTAGGAAGTGGTGAATATCATGCAAGTCACCCAGCGGTGTGTTTACTTTCTCTATTTTCTTGTTTACTTCTGAATAATTAATAACTAGCCTATATTTGTCTTCACCCTTAGGTACTAAGAATGCAGGGCTATTGTATGGTGATTGACTAGGCCTAATAATATTTTGTTTGAGTAAGTCATCTAATATATTTTTCAAAATTTTCATCTTAGCAGGATTAACTGGATATGGTCTAATATTGACAGGAGTAGTATCATTCAACTTAATTGTATATTCATAATCTATTCCACTGCCTATTTTATTAGTGTAAACATTTGGATATTTTTCTATTAAATCAACTATTTCTTCCTTGACTTCACTACAGCCAATATTTACTTGTTTACTAACATTGTTTACATTAATTCTTATGTTAGCTAAACTGTGAATGAATTCGATTTTTACATTAGGCTTGAAGTTAAAATAACACTGGTTACTTTTCAAGTCTACTACCAACTCACTTTGTTTAATAAATTGACTCCCAATTATCATAGCATAACTTAATTGTTTACTTACTTGGACAAGTATTTTCCAAGTAAATTCATTTATTTTTATTTTTAAATTACACTGCCCCAGTATCTTCATTTCACTTTGACTCGCTGTACGACACTTAATATCTGACCTATTCAACTGTAACTTAGGACAACATGCTTTTAATTTGTTAAACAAATCTTCACTAATTACATTAATTGAACTTCCAGTATCAATTAATGCTTCCTGTTTCACTTTGTTGTTTACTATAACTTCAATAGTTGGTAAAATGTTTAGACTGTGTTCCATATTATCAGTGTTATTGTTTACACTTGAGTGAGTCATCTTGTCGTCTGCTGTGTTGTTGTGTATGGGTTTGTTTTTGTTTACATTTTGCTGGATTTCTGGGAGGGGATCGACACGAGATCCGAATTTGGCCAACTCCCTCCCATAATCTAGTTTTTTGGCTTCTGTGTTGTAATCTCCTTTTGTGTAAAACTTGTTCCGGGTCTATTGTATTTTACTGGGTTGTATTGTTTATTGGGTGGTGTGAAAACTTTGTTGTACTGCTGTGTGTGCTTCTGTGTGTTCCTATTTTGATAGCAATCCCTCGCTATGTGTCCATATTTATTACATATAAAACATGTTTTTCGATCTTCTACATTGTTTACATTACGGCTAGAGCTATGCTTAGGTGGTAGGTATGCTCTTACCTCTCTACGTTGTATATCGTTGTAACATACATTTTGTACTTGAATACACATGCTATCTAGGTCTGCATAGCTGGTAGGATTGCCCACAAATACTAATTTAGCTCTAGTTTCTGGATTTAATCCTAATTTAACAATGTCTACTACTTCTTCTTCGGTGTATCTAGTATTGAGTACCTCACTATAGATTTTCAATTCATTTATATATACTTCTAATGGTTCCCCAGACTTCTGTGGACGGTTTACCATTGTTTTCTTTAAGTTTTCTCTCAGCCCCATTGGAACGAATTGTTTTAGAATAATAAGATGAGTTTCACTTACAGTGTCCCTCTCTTCTTTACACTTTAATATTTTACTATACAAAGGACCGTTAGCATATCCCAAGATAATCTCTAAAATCTCACTATCTTTTAACTTTGTTTCATTTTTCAAAGCTAACATGTTTTTAATGAATTTGATCAACAAGCTAGCATTTAACCCATCTGTTACCTCAAATCTATTTAGATAACGCTCTAGTGGATTAGGTAGGCGAGAATAATTCAACGTAACATTTCGTTGACAGTTGAAATTATCTGCCATTTCTGGAGATGCGACTCCGTTCAAGGGTGCGCTTATGGATTGGCTCATTAGAACCGGTTTCTGCATTCCCCTTACTAAGCTTTGTTCAAACTCGTCTTCAATTTCGCCGTTTCTAGTTATCTCCTGCTCTATATTGTCCTTCTCTGCTAAATCAATGTTAATTTTCCCTACCATTTCCTTCAAGGAATTTAAATTTTCCTCGAGGGATGACACTTTAGCTAAAGCGGCCTCATTACTTACAAACAACCCTTTTAGACCCTTTAATCTTAATTCGTAATGAGCTAACTTAGCTTCAATACGGATTATATCACTTAAACATCTACTTTCCACCACACCCTCAATTCTTTCTTTCAGATTTTCCAAGTTTACTTTAATGAACTCATATTCCTCTCCACCTACTACATGGCCGGACAGGTAACCTATATTAGGCCTAACACCTAACTTGACAAGCTCTCTAAGTTTCTTTCTTAAATCACCCACTAGTATGCTGTCTTCTACTTCTATTCCTCTTAAACGTGCTTCATACATAAGTTCTTTCTTCAGTAGAAAGTCTACCTTGAGTGCCATCTTCTCAATTTATTTAATATTAAATTTTCTTTTAAAATCTGGTCTGAGATAATTGGTTATAAGCACACACTTCTATTTTTAAACGTCTCTCTGTTGTTCAACGAGCAGAGTTGCGCACTTAATGTAGCCTTAACTTAAAGCTACTATTTATTTTTGATATGTTGAACAACTTAAATGAGAGATGAAAATAAAACTTCTTCAATGATAAAAATGGTGTTTATTTTTCTTCTTATAACTTCAACAAATAATAATAATAACGAAAATAAAAGAGCTTTCTTTATTTAGTTAAAGGAACACAAATAAATTAAAAATCAAAACAAATCAAATATCTTCAGACCAGAACCTTTTTTTTATTAATTAATTCTTAATTCAAAAATTTAGGAAATTGAAAATATCTCAAAATTGAAAATTGAAATTGAAAATTTAAAATCAAAATCAAAGTTGCAAATCAAAATTAAAATTGCAAAGCAAAATTGAAATTTGCAAATCAAAATTAAAATTGCAAATCAAAATTAAATTGCCTCCGGGAGATCTGAAAAGAAATAAATAACCAGCTTTTAGTGACTTGAAACATTTTCCTTTTTTACAAAATTTTTTAAATAGAAAACAAAGCACTCTCAGAACTGTCACTAGAAGAGTGACTACAAACAAGAACGAGTTTTAACCGCGCATGCTTGGTGGATCTTACCCTATCTACTAAAACCCTACTGAAAAACCTAACTAGAGAAAACTTGTAAAAATTACTTACGTAGCTGTCCTGGAGGTTTAACCCACAACGTGACCACAAACAAAGCGCGACATACGCACACACACTCACTAGCGACAAGGAAAATTGCCGATCCGGAAAACAAGACTCCGAACGGTTAAAATCGCCGTGAAGAACAAACGTGGTCACTCGCCAAAAGATTACTTAAAACTGCTCGAACGCCCGCAAACCTTCCACCAACGGACTTACCCCCTCCTTACTCTAGAAGCTAAATCAACCAATAAGAACCCTCTAAACCAGGACAACCGAACAGGTAAGGCCCACCAAACATGTTGACTTCAGAAAACATGTCGCATGAAATTGACAGGAAATTAACAACGTGAATATACTGGTTATTTAGCTAATTTAAATGGGAAAAAACTACTTTTTTATTTGAAAGGGGAAGATTCTGAATTTTTCTCAAAACTTGGAGAATTTATATTGAAAACTTTTGGTAAAAGAACCAAACACCTAAATCTCTCAGTTCTTACAATATTTAACATTTTCTAGACACAATTCTCTAATATCATTATAATGAGACAATTAACAATTGTTACAGATGTCAAGTTTTACATAGCCTATCTCAAGGTGTAAATTTCCATTGAACACATGTAGACCTGCGATAAACCACACTAAATCATGTTGTGGAATTTCAGGTAGCCTTGGACGTGAAAATGAAGAAAGGCTTGTGAAACACATAAAAAAACTTGGTGATGCTGGTTTTTGTCCTGATCAAAAAGCTGTAAGGAAAATGGCATATGAATTTGCAGTTTCCCTGGGTATTAGACATAAATTCAACAATGAAATGAAGATTGCTGGATATGATTGGCTTTGGAGTTTTATGCGTCGAAACCCACAACTATCAATAAGAAAAGCAGAAGGGTTATCAATAGCCAGAGGAAGAGGACTTAGTAGGGAGGCGGCAGACACCTTTTACAATCTCCTACAGAGAGAAATCGAACTGTATGAACTCCAAGACAAGCCTCAGAGTATTTTCAACGTAGATGAAAGTGGGATCCAACTCATTAATAAAGTTGGAAAGGTTATGGCTAAAAAGGGAGCAAAGGTAGTCAATAAAATTACTACAGGAGAAAAAGGTGAGACGGTGAGTTTAGTGGCTTGTTGTTCAGCTGAAGGCAGGTTTCTTCCTCCAGCGTTAATCTACAAGGGGAAAAATCTAAAACCTGAATTCCAAGATGGGCTTCCTGCAGGATCTAAAGTATTTATGAACCAAAAATCAGTGTACATCAATAGTGAGATATTTATTAAATGGTTTGAAGAAGTGTTCCTGCCCCGAAAGGCACCGGGAAGAAACATCTTGATTCTAGATGGACACTGCTCCCACGTTTCTTCTATCAC
Organism: Stictocephala bisonia; assembly: GCA_035578905.1. Taxonomy (NCBI): domain Eukaryota; kingdom Metazoa; phylum Arthropoda; class Insecta; order Hemiptera; family Membracidae; genus Stictocephala; species Stictocephala bisonia. The sequence goes on from JAQJVL010010478.1 coordinate 9,921, forward strand.
GCTCCTTGAACTTGCTGAAGCTCAAGAAGTAACTTTGCTCTGCCTACCGCCCCACACGACACATGCTTTACAACCACTAGACAAGGCTTTTTTCGGGCCATTGAAAAGTTATTTTAAAACTGCTAGCAATACCTGGGTTGAACAACATGTTGGCCGTTCACTAACAAGGTATCAGGTAGGCCCTTTGATACGTGAAGCATGGGAAAAGGCAGCATCAGTAGGAAACGGCACAAGTGGTTTTAGAGCTACTGGCATCTTTCCTCTCAACAAAAATATTCTTCCAGACTACCTATTTGCAATTTCAGATAACATGGTGCCTGATTCTGAAGACAGGTCTACTCAAGCTCAATTAAAAAACGGACCAAATGTTTCAAATTCTTTGAACAATGGACCAAAACCTGGATGTAGCAAAGACATCCAACCTAATCGTACACAGACTAGTTGTGGCCAAGACAGCCAATCCATTAGTTGTCATGACAAGATTGAATCCAAATCCGAAGGAACACCTTCAAAGTTTCTGGTCAAAATTTCACCAATTCCAAGACTTAATGATCCAGCAAAGACAACAAAGAAGGGAGCAGTGGTGCTTACTTCAAAGGAAACCCGGGAATGTCTGAAAAAGAGGATGAATCAAAAGACAGAAAAAGAGGCTAAACAAGCAACAAAGAGAAAGTTATATACTGATCCCGAGAATCCCAGTGCCTTGGATAGCAGAGCTAAAATATTAAAAAAGTCATCCCTGGAAACATGCAAAGAATGCGATGAACTTTATGAAGAGACCAAAAAGAAGTGTGACTGGCTATGTTGTGCATCGTGCAAGTTTTGGCTGCACGAGGATTGTACCATTTTTGATATTTTTTGTGTAGATTGTGGGAGGGAAAACAAAAAGAAAGCTAAACAACTTTGAATACTAATATATGATTTGAACATAGGCCTATGTTGTTCAACATAAATTAAAAGTATGTATAATTTGAACACATTAACTCTAGAAACTATTGAAAAGCAATAAAAATACATTAATTAACAATGTTGTCTTTTTAGTTTCACCCTACATTATGATTTTCAGCACGCGGCATATCACCCGTAGGTGTGCGGCATGTCTACCGGGGTATAGGGTATATACGCCGCATTGCAATAGTTTTTTAGATGTTAAAATATGTGTTCAAGGTTTGTATTTAAAAATCTTTTTTAAATATTATATTATAATAAACTAGTTTGTTTATGTATTTAAACAAATATTAGTACAAAAAGTGCATAGATGGGCTGTATATTTAATAAATTGAAAATGTGCGGCGTCTCTCCCGGGTTTACCCTACCGAATTTAAATGAATCCCAAGATACTGAAACATGCTATGAAGCTGAAATTGAAAATACAGATCTTGATTCAAATAATGAAACAAATCTTATGACTTGTAATAATACTTTGCAAACAACTTCTACAAATAATTCTGGAAATACCTTACAAACTTCTAGCAACTTTCTTAATTACGATTTGCCATCAACCTCGGTGTTACCCCCGAGGTTGATGGCAAAGCAACTTTCTTAATTACGATTTGCCATCAACCTCGGTGTTACCCCCGAGGTTGATGGCAAATCGTAATTAAGAAAGTTGCTAGAAGTTTGTAAGGTATTTCCAGAATTATTTTTAGAAGTTGTTTGCAAAGTATTATTACAAGTCATAAGATTTTTTTCATTGTTTGAATCAAGATCTGTATTTTCAATTTCAGCTTCATAGCATGTTTCAGTATCTTGGGATTCATTTAATTCGGTATTGGAAGTCAGCGATTAGATGATATGAACCCGATCGGAGATCGGCTTTCCTGGTACTGTATATATAAATATGAATAATAATTTTCAGTTAAATTATACTATTATAAACAAAGGATTTAGAATGGGAGGAGGTTCATTATTTACAATTAGTGTATTAAATTTGTTGATGTGGAATGTTTCTACACATCTAAATATTGACTTTTGTTCACTTGTTTTAGAACTTCAAATTTTGAAAAATTATGTCCTTTTTCTAGTGCATGTTTGGCCATTGCTGATTTTTGAAAATGTAGAATTTTTTAATACTGATGTTATCTACTCAAGTGAGGTATCAATTTAAAGCTATTTTCTCCTGAATCCAAATATACCATATAACCCTTAATATATATCCAGGGGTAAATATTAAGGGGTATATGCTCCAAAAACAAAATACAACCTCCTAAAACCAGAAAAAGAGTAATACTAATATAAATCAGCCAAGTAGGGTATCAAACTATTTT
>JAQJVL010010479.1:0-12164 GCA_035578905.1 Stictocephala bisonia
ATTAAACAACAATTATGTTTTTTAATAATGTAAAATAGAAAAAATTTAAATTAGTTGAGTTATAACAATTATGCCACTTTATAATAATATATTTTACCATAATTTTCTTACACTGAATAAGAAACAGGAGGACAACTGCTCTACCAGAGCAGACGAGAGGCTAAGGGGCAGAAATAAAAGAATCAGAGAGAATTGACTCACCTCAGAGGTTGTTCTCGAAAGGAGTATTTATGACACTTCTGAGAGTTCCAGTCCAACTGTTCTAGGAGGTTGACGAAAGGCCGTTGAGAACGTGCATCTATAGAACGTCCAGAAGACCGACTGCGCATCGCACACATGAAAGTCTTGGAGATCTAAAAGTGTGTTTAAAAACACTAAAGAGCACTGAATTGAACGTTTAAATGAAAGAAAAATGTAGATATAGAAAAACTTTTAAAGGAATGAAAACAAATTTATAAAACAGACCAATCAATTAAACAGTTCACAATTAACAAGGGCAAGAGAGGCTCTTGACAGAACAATCAGAAAGTGAGTTGTTGACTGTGAGTGAGTCTCACGAGGTCATGTGAAACTTACCCGATGGGATAACCAATGAGAGTTCGAGTTTTATATGGGGTGATGTGTATTGTTGGGCTAGATATCTCCCTCTCTTTCTCTTGGTTAGAGTTAAAATGTAGGTATAATATTAAAGTCACATAATATATCACATATATACAATTATCTTATTATCTAACAACCATCAATATATATGTTATAGGTGTAAATAACTTAAGCAGTTTAAAAAGTATGTACACTAAAACAATTTACGTACACAGTCATCAACATAAATGTGTAAGGTGTTTTAAGGGATGTGTTCTTCTACTTCTTCTAATAACAGTGTAGCTGAGGTTTATTTACTCGGTTACCTGCACGCTAGGAACTGCGTGCTGTTACAAGCACGATATTATCTCGTAGTCTCATGGCCTTTGGTTTGGATCTTTTGGGAAATTAGTATATATAGAGTATATATAGAGAGCAAGGAATGGTGTGTGTTAGTATTTTTATTATTACAGGTTTTAGTTAACAATCTGTACGATATTTAGTAACTATTGATCATATTAATATTATATAAAAGCATTACACAAACAAATTATAATTGTACAACTCTTTTTATATAGTAAATAGTGTCTAGTTATTTTATTAAAAAAATTCTGAACTTATTACACAGCTAAAATTTTTATTTTTTACCAGGAGTTCTATTATAAGCATTAATCAATTATTCTTACAGATTTATTCTGTAAATAAACAGTTATTTATAATAGAAATAATTGCTCAAAATCCAAATATCATATTACAATATTATTATTTTAATTTTATCAACGTGCCATGACATCGACCTGTTGAACTCTCTCGTGTCCAAAAGAGCCTTAAGGCCCAAAAAAGGAACACTTTACAGGGGACCTAACCAGCTGAGTGCAAGTTTAGTCTCAAAGTCGAGACTCAAAAGCTGTTATTAGTATCCTCAGAAACTGGCCATTATGGCTGTAGAAAAATCGAGGTTGTGAAGCTTGTTTGCAATCCTAGAACTACTGAGCACTGGATCAGTCATGTTAAAGTACATGTAAACAAATCTACATCTTGAGCGGAAGGTGTATACTTGGACTCTTAGACCAATAGCATCATGTGAACCAGCGTTGTCATCACTCTTTAAAATATATGCAGGCTAGTCACAGGTCGACGAAGAGTTAATATGGTGCGTAAATTCAATTATGCGCTTGTTTCCACTTCGCCAAACTCCGGAAACATTCACTCCATATATGAGAGGGTTTTCCTCTGCACGGCCTCCCCGGCTCCATTTCTGTACATCCGGTCTCTATTCCAGGCTTATACAGTAAAAGGTAATGGTATTTATCCAAAGTACTTCCCTGAAGGAAAATGAAATATTTCCTTAATGTCAGATCTAATACTCTCTATGTGACGTTTCGAAAACTGTTTTGAAATGATAGCCACTTTCTTTCTATGTTTATTTTAACAACAGATCCATAATGTAGAATGTATTAAATTACTAACTTTTTTATTTTAATTAACTATTTTCTAATATCGATTATCTTTATATTAATATATTTTTTACCTAACTGAAATCCATATTTAGTTATTTTGTATCATTTAAAATAAACTATTTGATATTTCTGGACGTCTAATTATTATATTCACGTTTTTATTTCCAGTAAGATTAAACAGTAACACTAATATTGTTACTACCATATTGTGAAATAAGATAAATTCAACAATATATATATGAGTCCTTATTATGTTCTTTATTATTACTTACGAGTAAAAAAAATTAAAAGTGCATTATATTTGGTAGTTTTATTAGCTAATACCAACATTGAATGATTTCAACAAACCAGTATCTCATAATTTAAGTCCTATATTAATTTTCATTTTATTCGTAAATAAAATAAAGGAAGACATATCGGAAATTATTTTTTTTATAAAATATAACCCTATACATTAACGAGTTCTTTTGTGAAATGTGATAACTACATAAGATAACTGATGACTAGAGGACACCTTGCACGCTTCGCGTGTCAAACCCGTCACTCGCTGTGTTCGAGACAACTCGGCCTTTGGCCTCGGTAATGCCGGTTGGTGGAACGTTTCACTCGATACGCTCTTGTCACCTCGGACTGTATCATTTGCCTATGAACAGTAGTAGGTAAATGGAAAAGCGTAAAATATTTAATCTATTTACAGTATCTTACTCACATTACTTGCGTTGCTACCTGATTATTAGTATAAATATACCGGGTGTTCAAAAAGTCTGGAACCTCCTTAATATTTATTTTACTAAGCGACGCAGAACAATGAAACTATAGGATTACGTCCTCACTGAATTTACTGACTTTTTCGCCATCTTAGCTGTCCTTTTTCGCTTTGGGGGACGTCCTGTGGATGAAGTCTACAAAATCTTAAATGTAAGCATAGGTCAAGTTATATGTAATTTTAAAGGTCATTATTATAGGAACACATTGCCGCAACCCCGACTAGAAAAGGACTTTTCGTTTGGAAATAGCAGCCTCTCAAAGTTCCAATGAGGCCAAAGTTTTAGAGGCTGTTATTTTCAAACGAATAGTACTTTTTCAGACGGGGTTGCGGCAATGTGTTCCTCTAACAATGGCCTTTAAGATGAAATATAACTTGACCTATGATTACATTTAAGATTTTTCAGATTTCCTCTACAGGACCCCCCCCCCCTCCAAGTGAAAAAGGATAGTTAAAACGACCAAAAAGTCAGTAACTACAGTGAGGACGTAATCTTAGAGTTTCATTGTTCTGCACCGATTAGTTAAATAAATATTAAGGGGGTTCCAGACTTTTTGAACACCCGGTACAATTCCCAATTGTGGTATTTAGCTTATTTCAAACGTGTTCAATTCATTTGTTTTTGTTAAACAGCTGAAGATTTATTAAATAAGTAAAATAACTGCATTATATTACCATTGAAACACTATATATACACGTTTCAAATAAAAATACGATGTTGCGCAATAGTTTTTTGAAAACCAATTTGAAAAAAGTTTTTGTTATATGTTTTTAAAAAAAATTAAAATATATATATGTATGAAATAAATCTTAATAATAATTGAGTACTTTTCAATGTTTTTTTCCCTGCAGCAATCACGTTAGGTACCACGTGGCATTGTACATTAAAGAACATATTTGCTACGACTATAACTTACAATAATCAGGGGTTATTGTCATGTATTGTACTTCAATGAATTATACGGTGCCATACACAACAATACAACTAGCTTTAGATGAAGTTTAATACAAATTATTTTGATATACTATATATTATTTTAAGATTAATAAAAGTATCAAACGAGAAGAATTGTGGGTAGTATATATACACAATACTGCTATAATGTACGGTATGTAAATATCTCAACATTTTTAAGGTTACATTACATTTGGTTTCGAGATATATATACTCGTATATATATTTAAGATAATTTCAGCTCTTATTGATCAAGTTTGTTAACGGGTCAACACAAACTGTATATATAACACATCGTTGCCCACAATAATTTAAAAACATTATAATATGTTTGTTTTTTAAGAGATATTACTTACAAATCTATTTTAATAAATATATATCATAAACTGGAAAATTTGCTTGTTTTACTTTGAAAATGCTGATGATTATACGTTGGAAAAGTAGATAAAGGATGCCTTGAACAGGGCTTAATCCAATTATAGGTGTGGATGGAAATTGGCTTGGCTTAGATCCTTAGTGACGTCCAGGAGAGTGGGTAATTAACATAAGACGATCAATGACTGCGTGTACGATAGGTTTCAAAATAAGGATCAAGTGAATGAATGCTGTAAATAAATTGGTACTTTTATGACCTTAATAATGACTGAAGAGATTACAAAAAATATTGCCGTATTCCATTATTTAATTTGTATAAATTCATTGCGGTATTAACTATTTATTTTTATCTTTTTACAAACGAATTTTCTTGGAAGTAAATAAATAAAATAATTGACGCCTAAACACGTTTACGTAATTAAATGGTTCCTGTTACTTATTAAGGTAAATTACTGTCAACTCTGATTTTGTGTTAAATCGTTTTTATTTTGCTTATTTACAGGTGTGAAATTTTATATTTCTAACTTTGTCCCTAGTAAAAACCAGATGATATATAATAATTTTATTATTAATAATAAATGCAAGGAGATCAAACAAAGTTAGTTAACCATTTATACAAGATTAATCTCTAAGTCTCAGGTTAGTTATAGACATATTTTGCAGATGGTTTAAATAATATTACCAAAGGCCTTAGATGAATCTACCCCAATTGGGATACTGTTTAAACTTAATTAAGTTAGGGCTTCTCTCAAGGGGTGCTCCTGTAGACTCAGAGAAAGGGACAACTGGAATAATATTAAAGCTCAATATTACGTTGTGCATTGAATATGTAACGGATTTCTACGTGTACTGACCGCATAACAAAGAGAAATTATCCTATAACAACTTAACGTATATTATGTTATCTGTGTTATCAATACTACGTATCGGGTGTTTTACATTTAAATTCTTAGTTAACAATAATTTGTATAACATAAGTGACTAAAATAGTTCTATATAACTGTTAGAAATATAATTCAGAATTACAGTAGAACGTCGATAATTCGGACGTCAAAAATCCGGACCGTCAATAATCCGGATTTGTATCTACGTATTACTGCACACCGATTGTGTTTCAAATGTAAATTAATTTTTAAACGGAAATGGATTTTGACATTATTTACTTTACATAACTGTTATGACCGGATTTTAATCCGTTCAAACATTTAGCTTTTTAAAATTAATATTCCGTGTTTTGTTCTTGTAGCAAAAAATTAAAACATCGTACCATAAAAAATTAAAACGAATTAAGGACATAGCTGCGAAAAACGAACCACTACTGCTTCAGGTACTTCAAAAACCTATTACACATTTTTTTTAAAGCTCAAATAGTGTTTGATGATTTTACTGTACACATGTTGCTACTAACAAATTACAATACAGTGTTTGAACATAAAAGATGTTTTTGATTAATTTCACCTCTTAACCCTTTATTGTATAAGAGAAAATATAAAATTTTAATATGTTTATGTACTTTAATCGTGTATACTGGCCTTTTTTAAGGTAATTTCGATAATCAGGATAATTTGATAATCCGGATGGGGTCGGGTCCCAATTAATCCGGATTATTGACGTTCTACTGTACTATAAATTTTCTAACAAATATACTTTCAATTAATGTTTGGTATTTTTAAGGTATTAGATGTATTTTACATTTTAAATTAATATTTACTTTTTTAAAATTATTTTTAAACTAAGATGTCTTTACATATGAGATTTACATACGGAACTCGAAATACAAACTTAACCTTTATACAGTATCAATAAAGCCGGCATCAACAAAATTATTAGGTGCTTTTATATTTTTAAATTATGTATTTTACAATTTAAAAGTTGAACTTATTTGTAATAGTTATTATTATTATAAATGAAACGAGTCTTAAACCTAATAGTGCCTAGACTAGATATTGAGAATCTATAGTTACTTATTACTGTAAATCTATCAAAGTACTGAAAATCATTGACAATTTTGACGTATTTCTGCTTACATTGTAATTAATTATTGTAAGAACATTAATGCAATCTTGTTAATATTTATATTGTTAACTTAACAAAATAACTATTAAAATTCACCTTAATCAAAAACACTTTAGCTGATTAAAATTTAATGTTATATACCAAATTAGTTCATATTTATATATAATAAATAATTTTGATTTTTATGTAAGTAAATTGCGAACATATGCATAGAATATTTATTGGAAAGTTGTACAGTTAAATACTAGACTAACATTTCAATATTAGACATATCAAACAATTTAATAAAATTTTTATTAGCATAAAATACTCACACAAGAAAGGCCTAACAAAAACATTGTAAAAATCTTTTTAAATACATTTGAATTCTAAAATCGATTCAACAAAAGTTTTTAATAAACTCATTAGTATAGAACTATGAACAATTAGTTTAGTTAAAAAGTAGTATAACCCAAATATCTTTTTGTTGTATAGCAAAATATTTAATTATTGAATCACAATTTTAACATTTTACATCTATAACATTTGAAAAATATTTTACGTTAAATATACTAAATTATTTACCTTTTACATCAAGTATATCTGTATGTATCTGATTTCCTATTGTATATATGCATGTTTGCTTAATAGGTAGTGTCTGAAATAAATAAAAATTACGATATTTAACAAATGGTATATTTATCAAATCAAGACTCTTGTAAAGTTTTGGAAAGATTACAACAGTTTTTTCTGTCCATCAGGACTGTACGTGTACTTCAATTGATGGGGGTAAAACCACTAAGTTAGCTTAGTTGGATATTTTATTTATAGACCTGTTATATCAGAGTCCAAAAACGTTGCCACTGTACCACCAACATTGACTTAAGTGTGTGCGTGTTTTGGAGGGGGGACTATGTAGGAATTGGGGCAGGTGTTTAGTTAGACAAAAATAAAAAGGTAATTGAGATAAGAATTAAATATATTGTATGGTTTTTTGTCAGCTTCTTAAGCTGTGAAATATATTTGGATTAAGATTCAAAAGTTATGCAATATATAATATAAAATAAAAGTTATCTCCTGTCACAAAGCTAAGTCCAATCCATCGATCCATGGGAATTTGGATCCCCAATGAAACTAGTATGGACCTATGTTTGAGAGTGGGGAAAAGCAGCAAGAACTTTCCTAATTGGTTTTGGGCTTGATGATCGTTCAATTGAGGAAGAGCTTAAGTCGTAAGAGTAACCTCAACGCCAAAGAGCTGAATAAAAAGTGGCTGAATCTTTAGCATCAAAGATCAGGAAAAGGTTGTTCATTTCAGCCCAGTCAGCAAGCTTTCTGTCATTCTCATCGTCAGTGTTGTAGCCACATTGGTTATGGTGACTGTTAAAGTCCCCCACATAGAGAACAGGATGTTCGAAACGTAGGAAACTCCTATTGTCAGGCCATTGGATGTTAGGAGGATTATAAACATTGAATATTGTAGTGTCTGACACGTAAATTGCCAAGACAAAGATGTCACTATCAGAGCTCTTGTGGGTAACTGCTACGTTGTCAATGTCATGCTACACGTAAGATGCAATACTATATGGCCTATAACATCAACAAGTCTGTATTCAGGAACTTAGCCTCTTGCAATATTATTATCTCCAATGTGGGTCTCTTGGAGTGTATATATCAACATTGTTTTCATGTAGGACACTACTGATGCACTCACTCTTAGCCTCTCAAGAATGCACTACGTTTAAAACAGAACCTAATTATTTAAAATTAGCTTGGTCCTCAAAAGGGCCATTTTTATTTCAAGTGGAAAAGTTTTGACAGTCCAATTACCAGATGTGTTGCTCGTTTAGAACTACCCAGGTTCTACGTACAGTTTTAAAGATTTGCTATAGACGCGAACCACATCATCCCACGTGTAGTAATTCATATACAACATTATAGATTGTATATGAATTAAATACAATCTGTACACTAAGAGATGCAAGTAGGCATTTGGTAAAAATAAAGGTGCTGCTTTTAAGCAGTTTAGCTTGGAGTACAGGAAGCATAATATGTTAGCATTTATCCTAATGAGTATAATAAATGAAAGAGATGTTGTACGCGTTTTTAAAGGGAGGTCTTCATATGAAAGTTTCTTTAGGAAATTTAAATGGTCACAACATACAATTATTTTATTTTAGGCCCATTTTAAAACATAGGATTTATAAGTTAGCCATTCCAAAACTGGACCCAGTTAATTGATCCACCCGCCCACCCATACACGTCTAGTGGTATTGACCCACTCATTCACCCATGCGTGTGCAATAGTATTGACCCACACATACACGAGCAGTGATATTGACCTACCCGCCCGCCCATACACGTCCAGTGCTATTGATCGACCCGCCCGCACATACACGTCCAGTGCTATTGATCCACCCGCCCACCCATACACGTGCAGTGTTATTTACCAACCCGCCCACCTATACACGTCCAATGCCATTGATCCTCCCACCCACCCATGCACGTCCAGTGCTATTGATCCACCCGACCAGCCATAAACGTCCAGTGGTATTACAGTTGTATAACCCTTTTGTTTACTTAGTTTTATAAAATAATAATTTACAACTATTTTGCTGCATGCATATAATCGTGATCATAATATAATTTACACTGAACGTTCACATTTGGGAAATGATAAATAAGACAATTGGGGAATATGCCAAACTAAGTAAACTGACATATCACACTGGACTGGCTCCAAAAATTGAAGGGCACTACGTATGCAATACAAATTCACAGTTAATTACAGATGCACGACTGATAAGCCGTCAATATATACATTTACAGTCATAATATAAAACCAAAATTCATGTAAAACATATAGTTACACAATATTCATTTCATATGATGTCATCACAAATCCAAATCACCTACTTGTCAACCAATCTATCCTCTCACCAGTATCATTTTACCAGTATTTAATATTCTAGTGAATGGTGCTCCTCATCATTAACTTACAGTTCCACAAAAACTAACCCTAATTCCTACCACTTTGTCCAAACTATTTATAAGGATACAACTGAACTAGTATGCAAGGGAAATTCTGAAAACTAAGACCTACTTTTATGATGTGGATTTTTACCAAAACACGTTATGAGTTAAAAAATATTGCGTAAAGAGAGTCATGCTAATATAATACGACTATCCTGCCTTCTCATTACTTATTATTACGTTCACATCTTAACCTTGTCTCATACCTTTACTAGCAATAATACACAATTATTTACATCTTTAAAACTCCCATATTAGATGGAGAATGTTTTAGACCATATTTCCAAACAAAAAAATATATTTATTTCGTAGTTTTTAAATATATTATAATATCTTACTGCTTGTGCAAACAGACTTCCATAAACGTACGATGGTATTGGCCCACTCACCCTCCCATTCATTCCTATTGAAGTCCGACCCCCTTTCATTAAAATACATATTTTCAGTAACCAAACTGAGTATTAGTATGTTATTGAAATTTTTCTCTTTAGGTAATCTAATGCTATTATGCAAATTAATACCACAAGATTTCATCGGTACTACTAGACGTAGAAGTACAACATGTAAAAGTTGAACCAACTATTTGATATAGTAAACAAACATTTTTGAACTAACTCACAGGGTTATGAATAGGTTAAGGTTAGAGAAGGATAGCAATATTATATATCAAAATAGTTTATAAAAACTGCCAGCATTAGAAGATAAATATTTTGCTTTTATTCATTCTTTGGGTCGCATTTGCCAACATAGAAATTAATGCAAAAACGGAAATATTATTCATAAATAATTAGCTCTCTCTCCCCCTCTCTCTCTCTCTCTCTCTCTCTCTCTCTCTCTCTCTCTCTCTCTCTCTCTCTCTCTCTCTCTCTCTAAATATATATATATATATATATATATATATATATATATATATATATATATATATATTTATTTATATAAATGTTTTTTTTTTATTCTCACGTTTGCGTTATATCTAAAACAATTTTAAAAAACCCAAAATCAAAAGCATTAAATATGATTGATTTTCCTGTAAAATTACACGATTAAACATTTTCTAACTATATAAACAACAATTACATGTTTGAAAAGGAATGTTTTAGCCACAACATAAAATGTGTCCTTTGATTATTTTTAGTTTATTAATATAAAATGTATTGAGTTTTTCCTCGTTCTACTACAAATCTTGTTTAGGATATTATGTTTGCAGGTTGGGGACAATTATACTATACAGAGTAGGGCTAAATCATCTAACCTGAAAGTGGCTTAAGGAGTATATAGGGACAAAAGTGCGTAAGCCAAGTGCTTAGATCTAAACTATTAATACACCCATGAATAGTTAACTTGTTCTTACAGGGTTAACAAGGGATCTTCCTTCTTCTTTTTAGTAGAGTTATAAACTTCTGATAGATTATTAATAAAATTAAATTTTAACTACAACTTAAATTGACTTTGCCTTAGAAATTGAGTTGAAGTAGAAACATGTTCAACAATGATAATATATGCATGTCTCAATATACTGTATTACTATGCAATTTATGTAAAATATAACAATACATACAAAATATTTACACATATTTTTTGTACAATTATTTACATAACTTAAACACTAACTGTGCACATATTTACTATATACTAGTTTTACTGCTTTGTAATATTCAAGTTTCCCTTTTTATAAATGTTTTATAATAGTTTAAAAGACAGTTTTGTGTTTTTAAATAATTTATAATGATTAATTAAAAAAACAAATTTACAATATAATTTATTTTACTTCTCAAATAATTAATAAGTGGTTTCATAATATTAACAATAAAAACCCAGCTTATTTGATTATTTATACGGCTGTAGTACATTTTAAAGTATTTGTGGTTGCAATATTATGCTTGTGAACATAATAACAATGAATGTTATATGGAGTAAATATATTTTTTGTGTTCGATAAACAAATATGAATATTAATAAAAATGTTAAAATCTAAATAAATTTCAATTATTATATATGTATACGAGTAGTGTAGTATGCCGGTTCTGGGACAACCTTGGACTTTGTACCCGACCTTATCAGCAAGGTTGCCGACCTTATCACCACGTGTTGACCCCAGAGGTCAACTTTACTATTGTTTACTACTAAGGTCGTTGACCTTTCATTGATAATCACCACGTGGTGACCTTGAAGGTCAAGTTTACTACGAGCACGTGGACCCCCCCGCGACGTTGTCCTAGGTCAGTGTTGTTTTGGTGTGACGTCACGCCGTTTTCGCGTTCTTTCTTCTGACGTCACGCCACCGTATTTATTAAATTAATTGTATTTATTTAATGCTGTGGCAAAAAGTGTCGGTGGCCGGTGCCGGAATCGATCTGAGAACCTTTCGTTTGTGAGACGAAGTCGATACCACTGCGGCACAGTGACACACCCGAGAGGGTAACGTAAGTAGCGGCAGAAGAACGTGTGTGGCTTCGCTCGAGCCACGTTATACTATATGAAATGTATTTTTAATTCGTATTTAATATAGTATTAATTTGTTCAGATGTGAAAAAAAAGTCTGTTGGTTTGTCGTCTGCTCCTCAGCTGATGTGATGCCATATGAAAGAGGCAAAAAAAAATCTCTTTTTCTTTATACTATATAAAATGTACCAACTGTTTTTTCGCAGTTTTACCAACTCGCACGATTAATTGCAAAAAATATATGTCAGTGCTGCCAACTCACATGATTTATTACATTATACTATACTAAATACATATACGATTATTAAATTATACTATATTAAATACAAACGCGTTTTTTTTGTGTTACAGTAATATTAATTTAAATTCGTTATCCTTTTACGTTAAAACTATAATAAATACATATACGATTATTAAATTATACTATATTAAATACAAACGCGTTAATACATACGTTAAAACTGGTTGTTAAGTATTAGGAGAACAGAACTTGGCAAGATCTCTGAACTCGACCATTGGCGCAATAATTTGTATTTAATATAGTATTAATTTGTTCTGA